>JAACJM010000265.1:0-109591 GCA_013368315.1 Tetrapyrgos nigripes | reverse complement strand
TCCTCCCGCTTTCCGACACTGGCAGTTAGTGATAGAACAGTCTTCGCATGACTCCAGGTAAGGCCAGAAAGAATTGCATCCTCCTCCTTTGGCTTAGGTTGTCTGCTCATACTTCCAACAATGGGACTATAAAGATTAAGTCAGCAATGCGCGAAAACTCAGAATTTATTTATAGAACAACGAACAAGCATTGTACACGTTGATGTGGTTCAGTTCTTCGTCAATTCTTCGCGGTGCAGAAAGTGTCAAGAGTGCGTGACTTGCATTTGATCACTTGCGCAAAACTGAAAGTTTTGAAGCCGGCGTCAAGCCGATTGTTCCTTCCATTCAGTTGGGTCTCTGCGGTTGATGTTTATAAGAAACCACCTATTTTAATCTGACCTGAAGAGGCTATCCACATAAGAATCATTGGTCAGTACTAGCTAAAGAACGGAGCTGTGGATCCAGGCTGGTCATGTCGAATCACGAGTGAACAATGGAAAGCTTGAAGATAATGAGTAATGGAGTTTTTGAATACTCTCGGAAACCTGTTACCAAGGAAATGAATACTGTTCCAACGGAGAAATGAAGATCAATAATTCAAAAACAAGCTCAGGGATCCTCGATCACAGACAAAGAAGAGAACTAAAGCAAACTCGGAATCTTAGAGGTGGCACAGCGGAAGCAGAATTGCATCGACCTGACGAGGTAGAGGAGGGACGCTCATTGGGTACTACTCCGCGTCAGAAAAGTTCTAGTATGTGATATGACTAGTAGAGTCTGTATTGGAGAACAGTCGCTCAATCCAAGGTTTTAGAGTCTTCAACCATTTTTTTCGTCTTTTTTATTGGTACTTTGATGCTACAGAACTTGTACTGAACGCTTTGAGGCCCAGAACGACAGTCAAAAGCTAGAAGGTCCACCAATCGCAATACTGCTCATATCGGAGCTGCCGAACCCTTCAACTTACCATTCCCTCCTACTCTCCCCATATCTCTTCGGCTGCTCACTACTAGTACGTATGCTCTGATATATCTTTCATGATTGTTAAGGATGCCGCCCATACTACATAACGTTAACTTTCGTAAGGTGTCGGGAACCATTTGTGAGCTACATATACTAGTAACGTACACCATCGTGTTGTCTCAGTTTGCTGTCTCCATGTGGCTGTATCATTCAACAGGGCTGCTGTCATCCTCGGAAGCCCGATAAGTTCGGTGTACTTGTTGAGAGATCCCCTAAACGGTTTAATGCTATAGCATATGGTAACATTCGTGCCGCGTACCGACCAGGAGATGGTCTCCGTACGTTCTTTAATTCCTCGATAATTCTGAAGCTCTCACGTGCATGCCCACTCTTGATCTCTCGTTTTAACTTTTCAGGACTGAGACTCTGCCATGTTAATTCTCGTTTTCACCATGCCATTCTCCGACCAGGATGGCCTATGATAAATTACTGCTTCCGCGTCGAGAACTAAAATTGACTTTGGCCGCCACTTGCAATAGTACAGCATCGTTACAGGCAAACTCTGTGCATAGATCTTGGGTCCTCCCGGGTTAGCATGACATGACAGCACTAACCAGAAGTAAGTAAGACTGAACTATCAATTTTACGTTCCATAGGAGAGCATATACAGGATTGCGGTCTTTATGGACGAATGCATCGCTATGTTTCTCGCCGGCGCATATAAAGGCTCTGAGGATTTTACTCATTCCTTTTCGTGATATCATTCCTACGCAGAGCGCCATGTACGTGTTCTCAAGTCATAGGTTCATGTCGAGCCTCAACTTCTGCATTTTTAGGATTGACGACGCAATTTTGTATCAAGTTGAAGAATTCTTCAGAACAGGATCCGCCCGCTTCTCCGCCGACGGCAACATTGCAGTGGACAATCTCACCAATAAGATTTTGGATGTAAGCTCGTTTTACTGCAGCCTTGGAAGCGCTCCGCGTCCTGACACTCATGCTCTCGACTTAGCAATATGGAGACCTGTCAGACCCTTGTCACCACTTGGCGTACATGATCACGACCATTATGCATTTCAGTCGAAACTATCCCGATCTTTTTATCAACTCCAAGCTAACTTATGATGCGTACATTGGTAAGGATTCATATGGAACGGTCCACGAATCCCTCTGGCATAGGGAGGCGGTTGCTGTAAAACTTCTTCATAGATCATTCCTAGAAAAGGTGATGCTCCGTTTATGTCGTAAGAGCACAACTAACAGCTGATGATTCAGACCTACAATTCACAGAACCTGGATGTACGTCTATGTGCTTATTTATTTGACTGGCCTAGCTAGTTCTCACTTCTGTTGTAGGAATTTTTTGAACGGCTCGAGGCTTGGAAACAGCTCTACCCACACAGAAACATAATGCCATTTCATGGCTGCTATGCAGCAGTCAATTTCGATACACAGGACATTGAATTGGCCTTGGTTTTTCCCCTGGCAGACGGCGGCAATCTCAAAGGCTATCCCGAGACAGGAAAACACCGTCGCAGATTCACAGTCTGGTGGGACAAACTTGTCCTGCTCCCAATACATGTTCTCACTATTATCGTTCAGATGCAGGGAATCGCTCAAGGCCTGCAACATTTGCATGCCAATCGACCACCTATAGTACATGGTCACCTTTCTAGCGTCAGTCAAACCTCTCGTATTTTGTATCTTCAGTTTATGAACACCTTCACAGGAAAATATTCTCATCACTGCTGGTAGCAAGCGGGTGCTACGATTGGGAGATTTTGGACTATCATACATCGTCGGCCTGAACGTGAATAGGATCAAAGAGACGGACTTCACTGGGAGTAATGTGACAGATGACATCTTTTCCTTTGGAGCCTTGATTTACGAGGTAAGCCATTTCCGAATAAACATCTTTATATATGTTTTAAACCTCTAAATCATTAGCTAATGACTGGAATTTCCCAACCATCTTCTCTTCACCGTCGACCTGATGAGTTGCAGGGAAAGGATTGGGACAATATTTGGGGTTTGTTGCAGGAGTGTTTGTCAGACCAATCTAAGCAAAGGCCATCCTCGGCAAGAGTGGTGAACAGGCTCAACAGCTTTCAGACTTGATGCGAGTGCGCACATCTCAGATCCTGGGCTGAGATGAATCGGATAAGTATACCTACTAGTACTTTTTGTTTTAGGAATGATTAGTGACAATCATCCCTGTTTTATAGAACTGCGCTTGCCCCCGCCCCCCGGGGACAACTTTTTCGTGGCGCTGCCGTCGCGAGTTACCATTCGGGAGAGCGCGAAAACACTGACAGATCAACTTCATAACTGATACTATTATGCCGCGTCGAGCTGTCTCGAGATCATTACAATTGAATCAGTAGCTCGGCCTAATTTGGAAATATTCACCGACTTTTGTCTCGCCTAGAGCGTCTCCAGCTCGTCCTTCAGGGCAATCTCTCAGGGTTCCCCAATTCTTCTCTGAGTTGCCGTATAAAGGAGACTAACGACCACTTCGACACGCACCTCGTCTGCAGGCCTAATATCGCCCGTCTCTAATCCTATACCTACTTTCATCAGGTCCTTGATCACTTCCAGACTCGTTTACTCTTGCTGTTTTCTCCCTTTCAGCACCTACTACTTACTTCCCGGAATCGGGAATAGCATCTTGAAGCGCCTTCAGTCCAACTCGAGTCCGGAACGAAACGATATAATCATCGCAAGTCAAAATCCATCTCGTCTACAAGCATTCTCGAGTAATAAGACCATACGGGAATCATAGTGTAAAGGTTCATCCGCTCTAGCTCCCTCCTACTCCCAGGGTACTTGTCAATCAACGCTATTCGTATTCTTTCAAAGGCACGTTCGACACCTTCCCCATATATCGGCTCAATGGCCACACCCAGGATCCCCAAAAGACAATAAGCCATATCCTCTGGCTTAGCCGTTCGTCGATTGTTAGACCAACAAAGCCTTTTGATTAGCCCTACAGATTGTAGAGAAACCGTCCCCCTGATCACCGCCGCTGGAATAAGTGTAATTGTGGATAGCATCTCCGCAAGGTCGTTCCTGAGTCCTATTTGATTCCAATCCCTATCGACAAAAATGACTTCTCTTGGTGCCAGCAACTCTTGTAATGTCCAACCCCGACTAAACCATTCACTGTCTTCTAGCTGGTGGGTAGAACGCCTTCCTCCTCCATCTCGTCCGTTATTCTCTGCAACATCGAGCAGATATGCGTAGCAAATGCGACTATTGCCATAGTAGGCATGCATCGATTTGATATTCCTCGAAAGATCTTCGCGGTCGTTTTGTTTGATGCAGCACGTATCGATCCAGATCCAACAGAAACCATCCATGCGGGCTCGCCGGCAAGCATGAACTATTTTAATGTATCCTGGAAGCATACCATTAACGGCAAGTGAGTACGGGGGCCAGAACTTATCCTCTATTCCAACATAATCCTGATAACCAATTTCTCCTCCAGTCCATCTATGAGATAGAATAGCATAATCGGGGATGCCCTCATCGGGAGCAAAGTTGTGGATTTCGAGAGTCACTGTGTTTATTAGGCGCCTCGGTACTGCAAGAGATGCTTCTGATACATGAGGGGGAAGAGCAGAATGTGGTTCTATCAGGAAAGTATAATTGAGTTGGTAGAAAGCTCGGGTACAACGGAAAACGAACTGGAGACGCCTTTCAGTTTCATCCCCTCTATCCGTAAGTTCATGGTCACTTCTCTTTGAACACGAAAGCGACTTTTTTGACCACTGCCACCCAGTGCAGGCCCCTGCAAATCAAACAATCGCTCCTCCAGCACTCGATAGTTGACCTCTGGATCCTGTATTTGTTCTCTGTGAAGTCTCGTTGAATGAGGAGTGCTGCGAAAACGGACAAAAAATGCTGCTTACTTTCGACTGCTCAGGGTCTGACTGATGACGTTTGGTATCTTGGGCACTCGTCTTCTCCCACGAGCACTTGTTGACAGCGATAGTCCCTCCACTGGTCTCGACGAAAGTGCCTTTAGCGGCCCACATAGCAAGCTGGTTGCAATATAACCAAAATTGAGAAAGTTGCGGTATGCACCGGGCAGAAAGGACGGGAGTGAGGAAGAGCGACTTCTCCGGAGTATTACGTTCCTCCCTGGCAGAGTAGTCAGCTGCTCGGCCATTTATATAGTATACGTAAATTCATCAACAACCTGGCTCTACGTGACAGGGACTCCATCGGGAAGCTCATCTAATACAGTTAGCAGTATGACCCAACCCAAAGACGCGCGTGTGGACAAGGTGAACAGTGAAAAAGTCTAATCGGATGCAACACCATCAAAGCAGCGAGCAATAAGGTAGGGGAGTGGAACGCATGAGGCGACAAATGCGCGGATGTAACAGTGTCAAAGAAAGTGAAGGCCGAGTGATAAGGAAGGAGAGTGGAACGCATGAGGCGACAAATGCGAAGAGTCAGGACATGCTGGCAGGATCTCTGAGAGCCGACCGTGAAACCTTGAAAGCCGCAGGAGCGGAGATTTCCTGATGATGTCTGGCGCTGAGTTGATTACAAAATCCGGAGAGGATGCGTTACCACACTCGAGGCGAGAGGGTAGAAGTTTACCAGAAGTTGACCAAAGATGGAGCTCCCGATGGCTTAGATCGCTACTAGAGAAGGAAAAAAAACGTCCAGGATGAAGAGCGCTACGGCGGAAGATAACAGCATTGAAGAAGATTGAAGGTCAGCAAGAATTGTGAAGCATAACGCAAGATGAATGAGAGAAGTTGAAGGTGTGAAGAGATTAGCAAGCGCCTAGCCTGGATCCGCGCGTCTGTTGGTGGTTGGTGGGGCCTTACAAGGCGCTTGGTAACACGGAGTTTAAATTAGCAGTCGCTTAGAAGAAGCTGTAAAGGGATTTCGTCATTATTCATCCGTATATAGTCGTTACGAGAATCCCCAAATTTAAACTCCGTTTTACTAAGCGTCCTGTAACAATCCTTCAAGGCCCACAACAGAACGCGCAGGTCACCTAACTTCGTTAGGGTCTGGCTGTGAGAGACTACAGGCCATTGGGCTGGCAAGTGCGGCGTGCCTAGGCCCTATTTTGATACAGGCTTGCTGAGACATAACGCTGGACACCAATGCAGAAACAGCTCCTCCGATCTAGTACAGAAGAGTGCTGCGCCGGAGGGCTCATGGGGGATCGTCGATTCGTTGGGCTTTGGGCAAGTTGAAGTTGGCTACCCTTATTTATCGAGTGTTTATCGATGCCACGAGGCTCCGGCGTGTTCACCACCCTCGTGTCACTGATATCACCAACCTATCCTCCCGCCACGGCCCTTCCGAACCAATTCCGAATCCTACTCTATCCTACTCCTTCCCCTTACTGTATAATTTCGACCACGAGTTCCGTAATACGTAACAAGCTTATTTTTGGGCGCTAAATTACTATAAAAGGTCTGTGGGAGCGCCGGCTTTGCTGCCAACATTCCCAGTATAGTAATTTGAACTTGACCCAAGGCGTAGGGAAGAAGCCGGTCTAATGTCAAACTGAGAGAGGGGCTATCGGTCATGGAGTCACGGTACATCGAGTCAAAGCCTTGAAACATGGTCGTCGCATCTTTGTTCAAGGAAGTCAGATGTTTGCATTACATGCGGCCTTTCAAAGCAGTCGCGCCGACTTGCAAGCATAGATTGATGATTACGAGGATGGGATAATTATGATGGTGTACGGCCTCGAGATGCTGGGGAGCGAGCAGAAAGACACATGTGTACTGTCACCGACAACTATGGAGCGACCATTTGTGCTTGACTGGGGACTAGGAGAATGTCAGTACGGATTCAATATGATGAACACGAACGCACTTACCGAGTATATGACCGTGATGTACACTGCTGCAAAATACAATGTCAACGCCGACAGATTATTCCGCCTTCTTCTAACGACGTACACATGCAACCGAACCGAAGAGATCGTCCAAGCCTTTAGCATAAGAATTAGCATTGGGCGTTGGAGGAGGAGTTTATTACCGGCTTTGGACCAAGATATAATGCACCGGGTCCGGGAAACATCGCAAGCGTAACCTACTAGTACAAGATATTACAAAAATCATTGCAAAGAGCTGATCTTGATTAAAGCCAGGAAACGTCTGAGGCACCGGTGCAATTTTTTTTTGGGTCGTCGGGGTGTCCCTAGGACTCAAACTGTTCCCCAGTGCCAGTGGACGCGTTTACCGTATCTATGAGCGACGGAGCAAGAAGGGGTTGCGCAGGGGCTGGCGGCAAACTCAGAGCAGTGTGGGTTAGTGTGATCAGATGGGGTTTGGATACGAATATCGATGTTGGCTTCCTAAAGAGCTCAGCGACGAATCTTTGGTGAGTTGTCTGCTGTCCTGACATTCGTCAGTCTATACTAGATTAAATTGTCCGTCTATTCCGCTAAGTTCCGTCTACTCAGTCAAGACCCAGGATATAGAACTCCATTACTAGTCAGAAGCCAGCATAGCCAAAACACTGTAAAAGAGTAGCGTAGTCTTTTATGTGTTAGTTAGTTCAATATACTCAATTGCAAACCTCACAAGTAATACAACGTCATCAACGCTAAGACTTATTGCACTCGAAGCAGCTATTAAGTACTTAACGGATTGAGAAGGCAGGCAAGTGCGAAACGTTACAATGCCACTCAGATCTCTTACTTCACGCAGAAGGTAAGTTAAACGATGCGGTAAATTCAAAGGTGTCGTTACTAGTACAAGTCGAGTAGTATATATAATACCGCAGTGGTAATGGAACTATGTAGATCTTTCCAGTCGCTAAGAGAACATTCCATTGTGATGCCACATTATGGCGTCATCATAAATCACTCGGATTCTGGATCCCGCATCCACCTTGGGCGGCGTTGCATATTTCCAAAGATCTCTGTGCAAACTTAAATTTTGGATTTTTCAGTGCCATTTTTGCTCGCCCGGGTCTACTCCATATGGGACCGATTTGAGGCCGAAAAGCCATATGGAGTAGCTCCGGCGCCGAGCATAAATTCGTCATTTATGTTTGCTCAAAAGATCTTTCCAAATATGCATTGCCGCCCAAGGTGACCTGCACAGGCAACTCACATATATCACATGATTTCAGGTTCCCAATTAGGAAGCCTCAAATTGATCACCTGACTATCTTCTGAAGTTGTGTCCAAAACAGGCAATCAGACCCCTAGGCGTCTTCAATCTCTTCAACCTCAAAACACATTATTTGATTTTTTCATGACTCTATACTCTATGTAGTCATTCTTTACGGCTCCGGACACATACTGCGCATTATTTACTGACTCTTTTCTGATTTTTTCTGACTCTTTCATGACTCATACGGACTCGTTACCTGGTTGGAAAACTTAGGCACTTTTCGCCCTCAACATGTGATGTTCCCACGGTCCAAAAAGGCAAGCCCTTTGATGGGCCACGGCCAAGCCCGGAGCTCCATTGTTCTTCCTCCGGAGGTGCTTTTTTTTGTATATTTTTGGCCTCTGGTTGAAGTTGTGAGCGTTGTTTCACTACAGAAGCCTCAGAGCTATGGTGAGGCAAAGTCAACCTGATATACAAGCTCTTAAATGCCATGTAATAGCATAAAAATGATACATTTGGACATGCTAAGGGAATATACACTGTAAACCTGATATAAAAACCTCCAAAAGATGCGTTGAACACGTCCAAAAGACACTAAACTACACTATCCTATCCTGTTCAACTCATAAGCACAAAATGGGCCTCTGGCCCTGGAAGAACCACAACATAAGCCTGAAAGAGGAGCAAGTTAGCAAAACAGACCAGAAGGACACTATAGAAGCAAACTGATAGTGGAAAAGCGAGACAATGGTGATAGATTATCTTACAAGGCATAGAGAGAGCAGGCCTAAGACCAGGGGGGGAGGGCGTTCGCGAGTGGTGGTGGTGGTGGTGAAAGAACAATCAACGAACGAATAAACAAAACACACGGGAGGCTTTCGGTCGGCCAATTGAAGCCCCATTGGGACGTCACGTGTGTTGAGGGCGGAAAGTCAAAACCTGGTTGGAAATTCTGTTTCCTCGTAGTATATAAGTAGTAGACATTTGTACCTTAAATCTCTCTCTCACATATCTCACATCAGACAAGTAGCGCAGCAATAGATACTTTCTACTTCCTACTTAATACATTTTAAGTACAGAGATCTTACCATGAAAACTGTCAGCTGGGAGACCATTGCGAGATCTCCAGTACAGATTTTTCCTTGTTTGATTCTGTAGCCCTTCTGCTCATTTATTCACACCCATATTTTGTGAGGATTTGTTGATTATCTGCCCACTCGCACCGGAGGCAGTCTTGGCTATCTTTACAGGCATTTTGGATTGTCTTCATTAGAGAGTCCTCTTTCTCTCATCATCATATAGTACAAAGGGAGTAGACGAAAGGAGAATGAAGATAGGGGTTTTCCATAATAGTACAATCTGATCAATGCAAAAGAGGAAGTAGAAGCTAGACCTATCCTAAAGGCCGATATTCCATCACAAACGCAGTCAACACCCCCTCTTAATGGTGTTGCCAACAGCTTCGGGGGAAAGGCGGAAATTTGACTCGGACATGGTGAGCTGGCACCCTGCAAACCCTTGACCTTCCTCTCATTCCTTCACGCCCACACTGTGCCTTTTCACGAGTCGCTAGTTACAATAATGCGATATTCGCTTCAGGTTTCGTGTTTATTACATATCGCCAGGCAGTTCAAACAATACTTCCTGCAGCCCGCTGAAGTCTGGAAACAAGATCTTTGGCCGATGGTCGATTCACAGGTTCCTTGGCCCAACAATCTTCCACAATCCTCCACAAATCGTCCCAACGTGCGTCGCCCAAGACATAGGGTCGTGACGGCCATGTATAGGGTGCCAGTTGGAATTGAGCAGTGCTGCCAGTAAATAACTGTTCGAAATCGATCAATATAAAACAGTGTGCGGATAACGTGCATTTTACTTCGTAAGCCAAGCTCCCAAAAGCAAAAATATCAGTTTCTTTAGTCCTGGAGGATACGCCTGGTCCAATGCGCTCGAAATTCATGTCTTCCGTGTAGCCTTGCATTGTCAGAGTAGAAATACCGGCGTCGTACTTGCTGAGACCGAAATCTGCTATTTTGACAACCTCGTCATGGACCAAGACATTATCCTAAAATCCATTTGAGTCCCCTACACAACAGGAAAAAAAGGCACTTACACAACAAAGATCACCGTGGATTAAGGCCTCCCTTTGGTTATGGAGATGCTGCAAGCCTAGAGAAATAGATACAAGCTAAATGAAGAAAAAATTATCAACAATCAAACCCACAATACCAAACCAGCTCGGGTGAACATACATGATGGTGTTTTGCAGCCAAAGTCACTTTTCGATTTTCACAGAACTCCGACAAGGAGCCACCGTTTGCAAAAGGCGAGACTAAACCAAACTCAATGCTACCCTCGTTCACTTCTGCATAACAGCCAATCAATTCCAACACATTATCATGGTTGGAAATATCTCTCCAGTGTCTCAATTCACGAGAGAACCATGTCTGTAATGGAGATAAGTTATAGAAACTCCAAAAGTATATGCATACCTTGAGTTGTTCATATTTCTGGCAGAGGAAAATATGAGTGGAATTTTATTACAGACCTAATACTAGCAACCGACCTTATCGGTGAACGCTTGATCGATGATCTTCAGAGCAACCGCAGAATTATTATAGTTCGCCTTGAAAACCGATCCAAATGAGCCCCCTCCTAGGAAAATGTCTCGTATGATTTTGGGCTTAATGAACATAAAATTGAATTCATTGGTCAATTTGAGGATGTATGCCAGAGTATACGCTGTGTCTTGACAGGAATCTGATTCATCTCCATACTCCTAGCAAGGCGGTGAGAAATAAATTCAAAATATTTTAAAAAGTCACTTTGCAAACATTTAAAATCTCTGTTATGAGCTCGTCTACCTCAACGGTAAAGTCATCAATGGATTCGGGAGACCTTCTCAGGACATCTTCAACTCTCTCCAGAATATCTGAGCTAATTCTTTACAGAGCAGATATCAATATTAGCATGTGGTGGTGATGATGCAGGGCTGTTAACGACTTACTGGTCAGCTGGTGCAATATCTGAAGACATCTGAGAGGCCAGACGGTAGTGAGATTGAGGAAGGCGAGAAAAGGATAACTTGTCCTTGGGGTTTTTTATAAGGAGTGCTGTTGTCATCTCATCCGAAAGCGATAAGCTGTATCAGATTTGGCTGTAATTATCAATAGAGTGAAACTTTGATTGATTATACAGAAGCTGTATAGATTTCGAAGGTGTTACAACTTCTTCAATAGATTGAGTGGATTGATGACAGTCAAGATGGAAAGTGCTCCATGAAGGCTGTTTATGTCCTTATTGACGCGCATCCTTACTAATTTGAAGTAAGGCGCCTTTCCTACACGGAAGCAATCGAGAAGTTGATTTGCACAGCCCGTGTTCTAGGTCAGCTGTGATTCATGATCCTCTTTATAAACTTCTGCACCACTTCAAATTGCCTTTTTCAGATCGATCTTCTTTTTTAGGCGAAATGTTTCCACATACTTGCCTAGCCCTCCTTTTCTGCCGAAAGATCCTTTGCATCTAGATCTCATGCTTCTTGATTCTGTGATAGATGAATAATTGAGATAGCACCAGAACTCAGTCGCCTGTTCGGACAAAAAAGTGACTTCGGAGGGCAAAACAGCCATGCTGGGTTCGGACAAAAATTGGTGTCCATTTTTCACTGCCAACCATCAAGTCGATGTGGGCCAATGCGTGAGCGTGGCGGGAACTCGGCCCGCTAACGTTTGGCGATAATAGTACAAAGGAGAAGTGAGATAGAGAGACCAAGGAGTTAATGGGAGTATACGTGAAGAATCCAAAGAGACTCGGAAGCAAGGATATAGGGGAGGATTCTTGCGGTCATTATTTCCAAAGTACGCCTAGGAAAGGCAAAAAAAAATCTATATGTGATAGGGGGAGGAGGGATTTGAAACATTTTTCTGAATTTTTGCTTGGACAACCTGAAACGGCAGTTCGAAGAAAATCTGGCTGGATTACCTATTTTTCGGAACGGGTTCGCAGCCAGTTATCCGCAAGTCATCCGGGGTCCTAATAGTAGCTCGCACTGCCAGGATAAAAATCCGTGAGCGGTTATTCTAAAAAAAGATGTTCTGGGAAGGCCATCGAGCAATGATTATAGATAGGCGCTCGCTCCGTGGCTGACGGAATTCTGACTTTGATACCAGATCTTCTGATTGATCAGACGGTGCTTGTTATAAGACATAGTTTTCGTTGTGATCTTCTCCGTCCCTTCCTCATTCCCTTGCATTTTCATTACCATGAATGAAAGATCATCTACGTTAGTACTATTAACATGTTACTATTCAACAGGGGACTAATAATACATGATCACCGAATGATCACAGCATTGATGACACCACTCTGAATAGGGTAGAGGACTGCTTGAGAAGCTCTCCTCCACAAACAGACACTGAGGTGAACCAGCTTATAGACGATATCACAAAAGTGAGAATCTATTCACGTTTATGAGGCTATATATTCATAAACTAACCTATCTTCTAGACATACTTACAAGATGAGGATGATCAGGACGACAGTGCTCCAGCTTATCGACTTGCAAAAATATTGAAGATGAATCTTGAAAATCCCGAGCTTTTCATTCCCACCAAGTTAGATCTTACTCCGCTGCTTGGGGGAAGGGAGGGGTCTTTCGGAGTTGTGCATAAGGCTAGTTGGCATGGAGCTGAAGTTGCAGTCAAGGTTCTCAAGGAGTCCGAGGCCGTTCTCAACCAAGTTGGTAACAATTTCTTTAACTATTATTTACAAGGATTGACTTGGATCTTTGATTACAGAAATATAACCAGTTGAGGGTGAGCATTGTGCTCTTGGGCTCATATATTTTTGACAAAGCTTCTGCTTAGAATGGCTTCTTATATGAAGTCAAGATCTGGAGAAGTATCGCTCAGCATCCAAATGTCTTGAGGTTTGATGGATGCTATGCTACGGTAAACTTTACCAAGCGAGATATTGACCTTGCCTTGGTATCTCCTTGGGCAAAGTCTGGTGATCTCAGAAAGTACAAAACAACCTTCAAACCCTGGATAAAAACTCACTCAATTGTAAGACTGGTTTTTCTTCAGCGCTACTTCATTAATCATTTTCATCACTAGCTTCTTGATGTTGCCCAAGGATTGCAGCATTTGCACACCAACAACCCACAAGTAGTTCATGGAGACCTCTGCCGCGTGAGTTGGATGCCTTTAAAAGAATTTATTTTTAATAATGAAATCTTTAGGCCAATGTGTTACTTGACATTAAGGTGCATAGAATCTGTCTGCTATCATAAATTTCACAACTAAATGTTTTTCAGGAAAAAAAACTTATGGCCAAGTTGGCAGATTTTGGAATGGCAAAACATGATGGGAGAGAGTCGTCACTGACTGTACTGGGCATGACTGCAGACTTGCACTATGAAAGACGTGGACCACTCCAGAAGGCTATTAGAGGTCGCTCGACTGATAATGATATTTTCGGATTTGGAAGCTTGATTTATGAGGTAAGGATTACATTTGGAACAGGAATGTCAGTTTCTTTTATTGACTTTAATTAGATCTTTGCTGGTCAAGCAGACTTTACATCCCAGAAACCAATACGTCCAAGTACAATGAATGATGGAAAATATGATAAACTCTGGCTTTTGGTTGAGGACTGCTGGTCAGATGAGCCTGAAAAGAAGTTGAATGCAAGCGACTTGATCGACAGGTTGAAGGAATTGGCTCCAAAGGCGTGAAAGGGGGAAAATGGTAACTACCAGTTGTACATAAGAAATCAGATACAGATGTACTTCAATCAATTTCTCCGTAACAGGTAACAGGTGATGTGGGCCTCAAAATAATAAACTTCAGTGGTTATAATGCGTAATAAAGCTTGGTGACAATTTGAGGATATAGGTGACTCATTCGCTATATAAATAAGAATCCAAGCAGCGCAATCATACTAGTCATCAGAATAAAAATCACCCTCCAGTTGATAGAAGAAAGCTGCGAATCATTAGGGTGACTTTCATCTTTCAACGACACACCAATATCCTCAATGAGCTTAGCAGCTGTTGGCCTGTTTGCCCAATTCTCGCACCAGCACGATGTGGCCAGATTCCACATATTATCCCATATTTCATCTTCTAAGCAGGAAGGACGGTCAGGATCTCCCTTTGAAAAATCTGCAACTCGTCCAGCTAATAGCTTCATGAAAAATGCAGTAAGTAATACAATTTATCACAACAAATCACTAGCGAACCTCATAAACCAAGCTCCCAAATCCAAAAATATCATTCTCTGATATTCGACCTTGATCATGCATGACTGGGCCAGATCTCTCAAACCTCCTTTGCGCACCTAGTCTGGCTAAGGCAGAAAGATTTGTTGATAGATTTACGGAGAAGCCAGAGAGAGTCCCTTCATCTTTTGAAAGGCCAAAATCAGCCAGCTTTGCAATAACTTCACTTTTTGAATTCTTCAAATAATGAGAAAGATAAAAAGTAGATACTTAAAAAGGATAAATACCTTTGGATCACGCCGAGTAACAAGCAAAACATTAGCCTAGTGTTGTGTGCATATGAATGAAACCGCCACGCGCAGAGAGTTAAAATTAATTACACAGCAAATATCTCCATGGATGATTGGTGGTTTATGTTTTGTGTGGAGATGGTGGAGGCCTCGCGCAATGTCCAGGAACTTGTAAGTTTCACCAAAATTGAGTTATTGATGGATAAATCATAAAGGAAAAACTCACAATTTTATGGATACAAGCTGGTGTCCTTGACTTGAATGGTGGGTCGTAGTAGTTATTGAGAGCTCCAGGCTTAGCGAGCGGAGACACTAAAGCCAAGATGACACCTTTGCGAATGACACCTTGGGTGTTAAAGTTGACCTCCGCATAACAGCCATGGAACTTCAACACATTCTGATGAGGGATTATCTTTTGCCAAAACTGTACTTCGTTCCAAAGCAGCTATCTCATGTCAGCTCGGGTTGAGGATCAAAGATTCATGTTACCTCCAATCCCTGTTCCGTCTGTAATTCATGAGTTTCTTTATAAGTATCAACTTGCTTGAAAATCACACCTCTGGTAAATGCAGAATCTTCATGGCCACATCAGGCTGTCCAGCTCCAGACCTTTTCCCTTCATACACGATTCCAAAGGATCCACGTCCCAAGGATTTCCTGCCGACAAGTATTTCAATTTTGGACTTGATAAAGAGTTTTGGATTTTTTCTGATTAGATGAAGGACGTCAATGAGTTCTTTACACTCCTTGTTTTTGCATGTGCCGCACGCCTATAGTCCACGTTAGCCTCTGAAATAAGCAGAACAAGCGGAAGTGTTTGTACTACAGCTTTGATCCTATCAATGGTGTCATTAACCCTCTTGGTATAATTTTCTGGACGGTCGGTCAACCTGAAGATTTTTTCTGCATCCTCTAAAAGCGAGCGGTCAACCCTGCAGCTAGATTCTTGGTTTATCGCTCTATAAGCCATCCACGAACCGAAGGACTTACTTTGATAAGGTGGCCTTCCGGCGCGGCTCGTATCGTTCGGACAGCATCGACGGGCAGTGATGTGAGAGGTCAGTGAGTAAGCAGTGCACAGACGAGTTATAAGAGAACAGTAGCCAAACCCGAAGTACATGGGCTCTCTCTCTCAGGCTATATCCGTATATGGTTGCTATCAGCCTATTAACCCCTCTAGAGTCATTGCCCTTTCTTATGGATAAATCGAGCTCTGACCTAACGAGAGGCGGAGTGACGACTATTCCTTATGAGGGAAGGAGTAAATATCAGTCCAGCTCAGCGTAACCTTGTATGACATTTCCAATGTTCGGTTGCATTTTGACTGTGGCGATCGGTGTGTTTGCATGAATTGTGGGTCCATTCAAGCGCTCGAGTTTCCAATGTGTGGCACTGTGTCAACGTGAGAATGAGACGAGAAACATAAAGGGTCTGTGCATTAGCACCACGGAATGACATAGAGGCAATCAATAGTATGATACCGGAGGTAGATAGATGTATAAAGAATGCACGTATGGAGCATGTAGCAACCCGTAAAGTATAGATGGCAGAGCAACTCGCCACTAAAATTATTCCGGTGCGTCCCGTCACTGGCAAGGTCTCGTCCAGTGACGTCCTCTCTGCAATAATAGCGATAGGTAGCATTTTAAATTACGAACAAGGATGAAATATTACCGCCAGTCCAGCAGACAAAGAGCTAGACGCTCTTTCACGCCCTCCCTACGCAGCTTATCACGGAATCGACTGCGGTCGGGTGCGTCCACGAGACATCGCCAGTTAGGACCGGATATCAAAGTCAAAGAATTGTGACACATCCAGGGACCTCTACAGGTCCATGTTTCTTCACTCTAACCATTGTGGAGCTAAGGCCGTTTAGATCTGCTAGCAGTTAAGCAATTAAGAAGGTGTCTCAGGTGCAGTTTCGTCTTTAAGAGTATGGGATTATTTGACGGCATCGGGAAGAACATATCTGTATATGGAGTATAAGATACGCTCATATACACACTGTTTGGGTGTATCTGAAAAAGGTACATGCGCATGCATATGCACCTGTATATGAGCCTCCATATACTCGTTACGCATATACTGCCTGGCCTTTTCTTTCCTCCAATCCGTTGTATATGGTTTACATCCAAGATATGGACATTGAAGTAGCTTGATCTAAGCTGCAAAAGGTTAAAGGGGCATTCTTGAGGCGGCTTTTCTGTATCAGTTATAAATTAGGAGGCCCTTTAGGCCGAGTTAACTTATGTCGACCTCGCAATTGAGTAGCAAACGTTTCCACGGGTTCTAAGTTTCACACGCCACTTCAGCGCTCCGAAATGACCGAAATGACTGAGACGCTCAACTGACATGTCATCGCGTCATCCATACTTCCCTCCGTCGACGTTGATGATGACACAGGCCCCACCAGCCAGCAAGACGAGCTTCAGACGCATTACCTTCCCTCAGCAGCCATCACAAGACATCAAGAACTGCTCTCTGCATCACTGTTGCTACCTCTAAACCTTCCAAGGTCATTTTAAAAACATAGATAGAGCTTTGTGGGGAAATTAGGACACTTTGGCTGCACAACAGATGCTTATCTTTGTCTCCCCTTGACCCTTTTCTGTGTGTGATATGTCAATCTTTTAGCTCCCATTGAGAAATTGCCGTATTCCTTCAAGTGTCCTGACCTTATCCCTTTCAAACATCTGCATGGTCTATGTCGCTTCTACTCCATCTTTTCTCAAGGTTTGTTAAGGATTCATGTCCTGTCCCCTAATGTCCTTTTCAGTACCTTTCAAGTGTGTATATGTATTTGGTTGTTACATGTTCAGTGTCTAATGCTTTCCTCTGCAAAGACAAGAAAGTTTATTGCGCCACAAGAGTTAACCGTGAACTAATACTATTTGTACACAAGTTCGTCTTGATGGAACAAATGCCCTGCCACCTTCTGTGTAAGTGCGTGATTTGGCTCAGAAAGTTTCTACAAGTGACTGTGCATGGGGGACTGCCTCGCCCTTGTAGCACTACTTATCTATGGATGTTGTGGGAATCAGTGGTTGTCGAACTGTCATGGGTAGTAGATTAATGAGCATCACCAGATACGTTGTTGACTGGGGAAAGGTGCCACTGCTTCACATGGCAAATTATGAGGCCCATTATTGGATAAGTAAAATGGTTTCATATGCAGTAAAAGATCAGATAGAGCCCAATATCTCAATGTAACGACACCTTTAATTATAAATGACCTTGGATTGGGTGGAGGATGCCATAGTAATTCAGAGAGCGGCGCTTGGTGACTTTCGATGGCTGCTGAGGGAAGGAAAACACGTCTGAAGCTTGTCGTGGTTGGGCCTGTAGTCGTTGACAGCAGAGGGAAAGGACTTATGACGTACTTACATTGTATCGAGCGTCAGCTGAAATGGCAGTGTTCAGGCACTTCAGAGCGCTGAGGTGGTGTGTAAAAGTTAGAACCCATGAGAACCTTTGGTACTCAATTGGGGGGTCGACATAAGTTAAGTTGGCCTAAAGGGCCTCGTAATGACAAAGGCATCAGTGCTAGCACCCTCGTCATGTTTTGATAGAAGTGATTCGGGTGGAGGAACAGGATCATCTTTATCTCCCTCATCATCCCATCCACTGGGATTATGAGAACTATAGGCTTGAGGTTTAGAGGCAGTAAAAACCAAGTAAGGGGCCCCACCCCATTGGTCAACTGGATGATCCTCACAGCAGGAAAAATCTTCAGGAGGTGGTCCTTAGGAAGAGCCTGAGTCTTAACAATTTTAAATTTATGTGAATGCAGATAGGCCAGTCCTTGAGCAACTTCGTCGAGCTGAAGAACAGATAATAAGTGTCACACATGCCAACATTAGCAGGAAATTACTGCACAAATGTTGGTGCCCATCTGCTCTGCTGCATCTTCTGTCTTCAAGCCGGGTACAGAAGTGAAATTATGAGGCCAAAGAATGAGGCTGAGTTGTTTACACTGCGTTTCTGGAGGTGGCTATGTCAATTACATCTCAATTTCTCCTGTCTGTTACAATGATGTTGACTCGTACCTCTCTGCTCTAAGGTGTCTGTATATTTCAACTCAATGCCCTCTTCTGACGCACCCCTCGGCTTTTCCACTTTTGATTCTATGGATTCTGTTCATGAAGACTTAATGCACGTTAATCGCTTTCTAATAATGTAAATTTAGAGATATACAACAGATTATTACACTGGTAGTGGAGAGGCTACACTGGCATTGAATCTAAAATTTGCAATTCTCTTATCAGACCCTGTGAAGAAGGAAAAAGCAAAGTAGTTTGGTAGACTCTTCACATGTACTTGTACTCTCTTAATAGAGAGCTTGCGCAGAGCCACCTACAGCCACATGTGGCTTAGTAAGCATGTGCAGAGCGGTTAGCTCGAAGTCATGTGCACAACTCAAGTGCAGCCATATCTCGCTTGTCAGCCCAACAACTGCCTCCCTTCCTCTTCGATTCTCAGTTGGCATCACAATCAAGGCTGCAGGGAACTTACTCTGCAGCTCTGTGCACCATGGTACTGTAGGACATGTCAGAAGTATGGCAGGAACATTTGGCAGCTTTCATCAGGATAAACAGGTGGATATGCTGCTTTCTGTGTATTTTTTGGGCCTAAAATTGATTTAAGATGCCTAGAATGGTCCAGTCCCATGCATCTCTGAGCTGGCCCTAAGCAATGATGCTGTTATGCATCCTCCCTCACCACCCTGTGCTTTCTCTCCAGATATCCTCACCTATCATCCTTTTTTTTTCATCGAACATACTGTCTGACCCCAGCATCCTTTCCAGTTCATCTGTCTGTCCAGAGAAGCATGTTATTTCTCTCACAAGCTCTCATAGTTCATATATGTCAAATCTCTGTTATGCTAGTTTTTGTACATCATATCCCAGTTCTTTTGTGCTTGGCCTATGCCTGGATGCTCCCTCCATCACTTCCTATGCTTGTTTTGCATGTACTCACTGTAGCTACCTCAATATACGCTTTGCAACTTGGGCACACAATTTCGAGCCAACCACTCTGTGCACACTTACTAAGCCACACATGGCTGCAGGTGGCTCTGCGCAAGCTCTCTAATAGTAAATAGTAAAGAATTCAAATAGAAATAATGTGTACTTTATCATTCCTGGGCCCTCTGGCCTCGTATTCGCCATGCCTCAGCACTGGCCCAAACCCCCTTCATATCATCTGTGATATGTAGCCCAGGCCTGGACTTGAGGATCAGCACACACACCATCAGGATCAAACTCATCAGTTGTGCGAATAACACAAAGAGATGATTCTTTGACAGTGGTGGCCATAGTGGCAGTGGACAAGACGGGGAGATCAAGAGGCCCCTCCAGGCCCCTAACCCTTATTGTTCACCAAGTTCAGTTCAAAATTCAGAGTTTTTTGAACTTGACTTTAAGTTCAGTTTAGAGTTCGGAGAGAGTTGAGATCAAGTGGATGTGTCTGAATGCATTTGAACGGGTATATCTGGCTGAGTTTGACAGAGCTGAAACATGTGGTTTTTAGGTTTTTGCCTCACCACCATGTCCCTTGTACCTATGTCATGTTCCTGTTCCTTAGAGCATGCCAGTGTTGTTGGAATGCACTAGACTAGGAACCAGCCCAAGGCAGTGACAGAAACCACCTGGAATTCCCCAAAAATGTGTAATTTTTTTCCTGAGGGGGTTCATCCCCACTTCTCTGTCTTTCTCTTGACTCTCTAGGTATGTTTCAAATGTACAAGCATGCTCCCAGCTATACCATTTGATCCTGTATAGCATAGCAACTGTGGGCCACACATAAAACTATAAATACTAGGTAGGGTTTTTCTAGCAGTCCATCTCAAAATGTCTGACAATTGCACTGTTGGTCCAGATGGAAAACCCCTCAATGCCTCCAAAATCGATTGGTTGTATGATCCCAATGCTTCTATTCTTCCCCCATGGGCCACCAGTTTTTCAGGCTCACAGTCAAGCTCACATTCAAGCCTTTGTGCTGGCTGCGGGCAGGCTTTTGGATGCATTTTGGTGGGGTGGGGCACTTCCTTTTTTGGAAAGAGGCCCCAAATACTCGAAAATTCAGATTTTTATTACTAGTGCTGTTGGCAGTGAGTGGAGGCTGTTGGGATTGGGCAGGGTTTTCCCACAGGCCAAAATTTGATGGGAGGGTGGGTACAGTCAATAGGACCTCAAATCCCTATTTGGAATGGAAATAGGAGCTATGGCTGACCCAGAAAACACAAAATGCATTCCCAGAGCCAACAATGAAAAATCATCTGAATGGGTAAGGTGTATTTTGGGACACTGAATCCAAATATTTAAGTATATTTGCAGTATCTGTAGTGGTTATGGAGATATGGCCAAAATACCATCTAAATATAGCAAAAGAGCAGGATGGGTACTAGTCATTGTGTCAAATCAGGTCTGATAATCATGTGGGTTGGTAGGGTATTGCATTAAAACTCCCTAGACTTAGTGATATTACTAAATTTTGAGGAGCTATGTGCAAAATACTGTCTCAAAATGGCAAAACTTGGGATGGCCATGGACCCTGCAAGCTATAGCATCCAGTATTGATGTGGATATGCCTACTATGGTATTTTGGGGGAATGAATCTGAATATCCCCTTAGATAGTCCTTATCTATGGTAGTTCTGACATTATTTATTACTAACCCTAAACATAGGTGTCTGGCATAAGTAAGTGAATGTAGTGTAAGTGTAAGTACATGAACTGATGTAAGGGATGCCTACTCCTTCAAGCCATAATTAACTCTCAGGTTGATGCGAAGCTACACTCAAGCTCACACCCAAGCTCATACCCAAGCTCACACTCAAGCTCACTCAGGCTCACACCCAAGCTCACTCAAGCTCACTCGAACTCACGCTCAGATAAGTGTTACTTATACACCTTTCAGAAATAAGTGAGCCATTTAATGCAAGTATCTAGTTATGAAATGAAGTGTAGTAAAGTTGGGTAGGCTGAGATAAGCACAGCCACACCCAAAATGGGAGTTAAGCAAGCCATTTAATGGAAGTATCTTGTTATGAAATGAAGTGTAGTGAAGTAAGCACAGCCACACCCAAAATGGAAGTCAAGCAAGCCATTTGATGCAAGTATCTTGTTATGAAATGAAGTGTAGTGAAGTAAGCACAGCCACACCCAAAATGGAAGTCAAGCAAGCCATTTATGCAAATATTTGTTATGAAATGAAGTGTAGTAAAGTTGGATAGGGATAAGCACAGCCACACCCAAAATGGAAGTTAAGTGAGCCATTTAATGCAAGTGTAGTGAAGTTGGGTATGATAAGCACAGCCACACCCAAAATAGAAGTCAAACTCTCACTCAAGCTCACTGTGGCTTGAGTGGCTTGACTGTGAGCTTGAAAAACCAGGTGCCCTTCCCCCATCTATGTTGAATCCTAGTCCTTGCTCAGCTGCTTCACCCAAGAATGCTTTTGGCGTTCTTTTGACCAATCAGCACACCCTTGCAGCTTCTCATCGTTCAGGCCATGCCCAAAAGCCTTCTGCCAAAATTATCGAAGGTCACAATTCTGAAACACAAAAGGCAAGTGCAAGGCCTCCCCAGAGCCACCTACTCAGACTGTTGCTCACAAAGTCTCAGATTCTGCTTCTGACTCTGAGATGATCAATGACCACATTGCCACAGATGTGCAAAGTGATAACAGCAACAACAAAGATGATGATGACAATGTCAAAATTATCAGTTATGAGCAGATGAAGACTATCAGTGCAAGCGATGTAAAGTTGGTAAAAATCAAAAGGTCATGAAAACTTAGATGAGTATTGGATGAGTATTATTTTGGTGGGGATGAAGCTGGAGATGAGGATTCCAATGCAGATGTACTGTAAATAGTCCTTATATTATGATAAGTACTTATTTGACTGTCAAATTTGAGCTTTCAGTCATCTTGGGAAAAGTATGTGGTCTGAATGTGTTCAAACACTTATGAACCTGAACTGGACTGAAAGTTCACTGAACATGAAGTCTGGTTAAAAGTTCAAAAAGATTTTGAACTGAACTGAACGTGGTGAACACTACTAACCCTAACCCCAATGTAATACCTCATCCTGCCACAAGGCAGTTGAAAAAATTTTTTTTTGTGCATGCCTCTCAACATGAACTACAATCAGCTTCATCAACAGTCAATATTTTCCAGAGAAGAACCTCAAACATTGTCTGCCTGGTGAATGAGGCTTTCATTGCTGGTTTTTTCCTAACTGGCATTTTTTGCAAACCAGTTCTTATGAAGTGGTTGTGGGCCAATGCCAATACATGGTCTGTAATGTGGACGACATTGAGACAGCGTAGTTATGAGACATTGGGCAGCAAAAATAAATGACATTGGGCTTTAGTGGAGAGTAGAAACTGCAATAGATAAATGATGTTGAGCCATAGTCAATAGGCAGAATTGACCTGTAATCAATATCCGGAGCTGATAGGTGAGAACAATTGCACCAGAGCAATGAAGCAGAGAAGTTCCAGTCAGAATCATGAGGGGAACAAGGAAGAAATGACCAGGAGGACATGTTGAACCCAGCTGTATTGCTTGGAAATGCAGATGATAGATGATTGACCTCAGGAAAAATCTGAGGGAAGAAGTCAGGAATGTAAGAACATAGCCACAAGCAGAAAGTGAGTGTTAAGAAATCAGCCTCATCAATAATAGATTTCAGGCTGCTATTTTATCCCAATACAGTGTAAACCAGCAGTCCAATAGTGCTCACCTCTCCTTCCCATGCATGCAAGGAAAGTGTGTGCAGGAGCAAAGCATTGACATATGAAAATGTATATATGACAAAAAAGGGAAAGGGTTCAAACCATGTACAGAAGCCCAGAAAATGAACAGAAAGGAGAAGAAGAAGAGAAATGTGGATTACACCTCCTGAATGGGCACTTCTTGCATCCCTTCTCCAGCTGAATCTGACTGTCTTTTGTGGTGAAAACCTCTTCAATCTGGCTTTCAGCCTGACTCTCCTTTTCTTGATATGTTGCAGCTTTGGCTGAGGCAAATCAAATAGATTGAGAAAGGGACACATCATTAGCCTCTTCTTTGATCCTGTCACAAGTTATAACCAGAATGATCAAGATGTTGGAATTTTGTAGTGATCTATACTTACAACAAAGACTTATATCTTTCTCTCCACTTCACTAGTATACATGATCCACTTGTATCCACATATGCACCACCTACTCTCTACTATGCTCCATACTTACATTGTTTCTTACATCGTTAACTCCAGACTGATATCAGACATTACATCATAGTATCTGCTTTACACCACTGTGATATATTTATGGACTTGCACAGCCACAGTAGTTAACAGTATAAATACTTAGTAGTTTACTGTCTATATCTCTAGAGCCCACAATAGTATTTATTGCCTTGCTTGTTTAACAAGTGTCCTTATATTCATTTATTCTCATACAAGATGGGATATAGAGCCTTGTTCAAAGACTTATCAGTAAAGTAGCCACTCAAGAGTCAACAATCGAAAAACCTACTGCTAAACCTGGCATAAGAATGGCAATAGTCTGGAATGCTATTGTGACAGTGTCATTCAACAGTGAGATTGTTGTGTATGCAACCTATAACGATTAGAACATACATTTCAGCCTTTAGATATAGCATGATCACTTACTCACCCAGAGTAGACAATAAACAATTTCCGATTCTATCAGTAGAAATAGAATTTTCTGAACTTGAGAAACTCTGTTTTCACACTGGCTCAGGTTTTTTCTAATAGTGTAATGGTGGGACCTTGAAAAATCAAGCTTGAGTCTATCCAATTGAAAAACAATAGGCTGAATAGTACAGAACTTACCAGGGTTTGTATCCTATAAGACTTGTAGCAATGACATTTGTGGCCAGTAAAGGCATAACCATTGCAAATACACCCTTGTTGGAGTCATCCACAACAGATTGTAGGGTGGTGGAGATTGCCATTCCTGCATCTGCGCTTATATTGCCTAGAATAAGACTCAAATTGAGATGATAGATTCAAACTTTCGAAAATAAGCATTTGACTCACCAAAAGATGCAACAATCTTGACAAGTCAGTTACCAGGAAATAGAATCCAAGCTCTCCAAACTACAATTGCATCTCCAATGGCATACTTCAGTTTCCAGGAGAGAAAGATATAAGTATCAAATGTTTGATAAGGTTTGAGAAGGCCACTGACATTCAGTCTCTCTGCTATTACACCTCCATTGTTGAGGATATGGTGTTCTGAGCCTGCACGTTGGTCTGTAGATTTCAGAGCAGTAGGTAATCCTTCAATGTCCATACTTGCTAATCTTTTGGATATGTATACTGCAGGTAATATCAATATAGATGATGTCAGAGAAGGTTTGCGAGCACATTTGGCTGAATTGGATAGTATTCATTTCCAATTAGGAAGGTATGTTGCTGTTGACAACTTGATGAGGAAGTTGCTGCTTCACAATAACAATATTATACGTATAGTATATACTTGCACTGAATATCATCCTTCACAATGGCCAGATATTATAGAAAATGTTTTTGTAATAGAGGCTGGTAGACCCCATACATCAGTGGTTAACTGGCTGACTGATATTAATGACCATGAACGACATGCGAGGTGTGAGACTCTCAGTTGCGAGGGTCATAGACTGTTGCAAAGAACTTTTGAATATGCTCCTAATATTTTGTGCTTTTATGTTGGGTCTACTTTTGACAGCCACAATCTCTACATTGATATGGATCTGAAGCTGACCATGAACGAACACCAATATGAATATAGGTTGGCTGGTATAGTATACTATGATGGGGACCATTTCACAGCTAGAATTTTTGATGATACCTTTGGTTGCTATTATTATGACGGCATGCAACAAGGCAAACCCGACATCTATACGAAGAGGACTGTTGAAGAGTCTGGGGTTCGCCCTTTTGGACAAGAAGTATACGTGAATGCCAATAAGGAGCGGGTGCTCAGTTGTATCCGACGACTGAGTCGATAATTGAAGCCGACTGTTAGGCTAGAGAAATCTGGGAGAAGAGTGTTCACCAGCCCTAGTGTCTCTCGTATTCTTCTACTGATCGACTCTCAGCTGATTTTTCTCTCGAGGTACCTCGGACAAATATGGCGTCAGGAGCGCATCTCTCGAAAAACCATTCGTCAGCCAACCTGTGTTGTCAGTTGTAGTGAGGAAGAATGTCTCACTATCTGAACGCACAATAACGGTATCCTGGGAATAAAAAATACGTCGTGTGTTTCGTTCTATCCGCTACTTTGACATACTCATACCCAGTTACGAGGCCCTTTAGGCCGAGTTAACTTATGTCGACCCCCCAATTGAGTATCAAGCTTTCTCACGGGTTCTAACTTTTACACGCCACCTCAGCGCTCCGAAGTGCCCGAACACTGCCATTTCAGCTGACGCTCAACTGACACGTCATTCCTGCCTTCCCTCCATCACTGTCGATGCACCAGGTTCAGACACGTTTACCTTCCCTCAACAGCCATCAAAAGTCATCAAGAGCCACTCTCTGAGACTCTGAATCACTATGGATACCTCTAATCCAAGGTCATTTAAAGACGCTGTTACATTAAAATGGTACAGTATTGGGCTCTATCTAATTAAAAGAACTTTTTACTGCATACGAAACTGTTTTACTTAAACAGGCCTCGTAATTTGCCATGCGAAGCAGTGGCACCTTTCCCCAGTCCATCTTCTACTGGTTCTCCTTATCTAGGTGCTTTATATTTCCTCCTCTGTCCCCGCATGGGCGGAAGTTGAATGTGAGCGTGGGCGGCCGGGAATGTGAGTGTGAGAAGCCTGACTGTGAGCATGAGGCGACGGCGCTGGCCCGACTGTAAAGGTGTCTGGTTTTACACTGTCGTTTTGCTGTTCTCGTTACCAGTCCCGTCAACGGGTTTCGTAACTGATAGCATTCTCTCATCTCCAGGATTCACCATCGTCATCAACACCCACGTAAGCAGCAGCAACAACGGTCGTGGTCATCACGATCATTCCCATTCTGGCTACGATAGAAGGTTCCTCATTTCCCTCCCAGCCTGTCCTCCTTTTTCTTTCGAATCAACTGTGGGGGTGGGCGAGACACACCCGTGTCACATGTCACAACTACTAGAGGGGGGAGGACTTCAAACAAGTTCTGAGGCCTTCTAGTGATATTTGTGTTTAATGATTAAGCACAACGTTCAAGGCGCAAGCTTCGGTGAGACCCTGAATGAAGATGAATATGATGCTTAGCGTCCGGTGAGGAAGGATTCAATGGAATCCAAAGGAACTGAGCGAGTAAAAGTCAGAAAAAATCTGCATAGCAAGTATATAATGGATCATGTACACAAGGATACGTACAGGTGCTACAAAGCTGAATCAAATAAACAAGATCGCGTGCAATGGATGGGAGGCATACAGTGCACGAGAATACACAGTGGAGGCAGGCCAACTCAGAAATGTGTACTCCGGGTGCGATGATCTAGCGCCATCAGGAGTTCGAGTAGAATTAGGGGTGGCGACGCGCTGAAATTTGTCTGAGAGCCAAAATTAAGGTTTGAAAAGAATTGGATCGCTGGAAGCGGGAGATGGTGGTAATACAAACGAGGGTTAAATCGGATGGAGAAATGAATTAAGGTGGAATCATGAAGTGAAACGGTGAAAGTTGAGAAAACACAGAAGCAAATGTCCAGAGTTCTTCCACACTGGCACGGCGGTAACAGCTCTATTCAGCATCTGAGCAACTCTGTTCAGACGATCAGTACCGAAGCAATTCAAGGAGGACTTTCCGAGCTACTGACAGCACTATTTGGATCGGAGCAGAACTGTCAAGTCATTCAGCTGAAAATAACGTTCAAGAGTAGCATGTAACTCACTTCATCGGATGTTCTGGAAAGATGGATGACTGGTGCAGCACTGGTAGCAAATCAGTGATAGTCAGATTAACAACATCGGACGGACGCGCTGACCTGGAGAGGAGTACAGTGAAGACGGCGATAAACACCAGCTTGTATTTGAGTTGAAGTAACATCGGAGGTGATAAGAGTTGCTTTCTCTTTGTTGTCCTATCCATCTTTTCAGTCGATTTTATTGCCTACATGCCTGCACCCGTGGTCAACTTGTTGGTTCCTGATTCTGACAAACCCTCGCCGCAGATAACTTCATGGAGTATCACTAAGGGGCTTGCCCTTGTACCTAGCATCACCTGCTGATCTCCACTCTCCCAGATGCATCACGCTGGTGGACCGTGAAAGCATTAATTGGATCGGAGCAGAACTGTCAAGACGTTCAGCTGGAAATGTAACTCACCTCATCGGATGTTATGGGGAGATGGATGACTGGTGCAGCGCTGGTAGCAAATCAGTGATAGTCTGATGAATAACATCAGACAGACGCACTGACCTGGAGCCTAGGAGTACACTAAGATGGCGGTGAACACCAGCTTGTATTTGAGTCAAAGTAACATTGGAGGCGAACTTGTCAGTTCCTGATTCTGACAAAACCCTCACTGCAGATAACTTCATGGAGTATCGTTAAGGGGCTCGCCCTTGTACTGGTATCACCTGCTGATGTCCACTCTCCCAGGTGCATCACGCTGGTGGACCGCTAGTACCCAAATTAAGTGTGGGCAAGTGGCGGTCTAAGCGGTATCATGTAACTCTGTGTACTATAATTTGGGGATGCAGTTGATGTTGTACTTGTGGCATTTGGATCCCAGCAGTTGGAAGTAATCCTTATCTTGATTGAGTATGGAGCTGCCACAAACACCGGGGGAAAATGACAACTAGGTCACACTTTGACTGGGTAAGATCCAGTTGAGACCCGATGAGTCAACGGTGAGTACCCAGCTGCATATCGTGGGAACGCAACTTCCAGTGTGCGCGTGATTCCGGCTACTTCTGGCAGTCATTGTTTGTTAGTATTTACCTAAGCCCTTTGTTGCATTGATAGCCAAATTAATCATTTTTCACTGTTTGTTTGGCCTGTGGCACCCGTACTCCTGGTACAGATGTGTTGGTGGCCATTTTAGTGCTTGAAGTTTATTACTTTTGCGTTTTCGTCATTTCGGAGGGGATTCTGCCCATGTACAAGTACAATAGTAGGTGTATATACTTGATATTTACAGATCTGGGTTTTTGATCAGTAAATCTTAAAAAAAGAGTGAGTCATGAATATGTGACAGTTGCCACAATCATACTGGGGTAAGGGGCCACTGCTTCGCATAGCAAGCTACGAGGGAATATATAGTTTCACTTCCCATCTGTACTCAAGTAATTATTTGCCAGACCATCTTACATATGCATAAGGTTTAAATTTCAAATTCCTCAAGAAAAATTACTGTCTGTACCAATGTTTCACTATAAATATTTTGTGCAACTGGTTCTAATTGTGATTGAATTTTAAAGTAATATATTCATTTTGCCTTGTTCTATTCAATGATTGATAAAACTCATTGTGACTGGCTCACATATACCTCTTAATACTTATACAAATCAGATTCCAGATTCAATACATAGTCATCAACAGCCCACTTTTAAAATACTTCCACATGAACATACACCATGTCAGAGATCATCTCTGAAAATGTCTCTTGGAGTCTATATAGATACTCTTTGCACCTGCACAGCCACACTGTATTTGTCAAAGGAAGACTCTTCACTGGACACTCTGAAAGTCAACATCTATACTGGCTCCATACTACATAGATGATGACATAGATGAGAGAGTGCAAGAGCTTTTAATTGTTGATTGTGCCCTCAAATGGCACTTGATGGGTGTCACAAACTGCTACAGTTCTTTGTCGTCCTTCTTCTTTCTCTTCATCTTTTACTTCATTGTTTAACCCAGAATTCCTTCATCACTCTTCCATTGCTTTTCCTCATTGATTTGCACTCAGATTCATAGTCAGCAAACCCTATAATATCTGTCAAACTCTATAATAACTGTCTATCAAGCTTCTACTTCTTGG
This sequence comes from Tetrapyrgos nigripes, assembly GCA_013368315.1. NCBI lineage: Eukaryota > Fungi > Basidiomycota > Agaricomycetes > Agaricales > Campanellaceae > Tetrapyrgos > Tetrapyrgos nigripes. The sequence goes on along the minus strand of JAACJM010000265.1, from coordinate 80,055 downwards.
TACCTATATTGATCCATATTTGATCAATAGTTCTTATCTATGATACATCATATGGCACTCTTCTATCTTCGTCAACCTTCTTAACTTCTTTTCTCATAGCCTTACACTTTCTCATATATACTTGGACTCTTGTAACTCATTCCCCAGTTCATTCACTTCATCTCCACTCTGTACACATACCTACACAATGCAATTCCTCTTATTTCTATCTCACTCAATCTATCATCTTTTTGCTCTTGTCTGGTGTGACTTGGGTGGTTTATTGTAGGTGTAAAGGCAACTTGACAATAGGAGAGCAAATGATGATTAAATGAATAAAGGAATGTAAGCAGGCTAAGCAACCACTAATGAGACATTGAACTCAGATAGGTAGAGACCATAAGGCCAAATAAGCGAGAGGACAAGACAAACAAAGAGCTTTCCATTGAGGATATAAAGAAACAGTAGCTCTTTTACTGGAGAAGGAAGCAGATGTGAATGCTCAGGGTGCAGAATATAGCACTGCACTGCAGGTTGCATCTTATCAGGAACATATAAAAATAGTAGCTCTTTTACTGGACAAGGGAGCAGATGTGGATAGAACTACACTGCAGGGCTTTTTTGGTACTTGACCATCTGAGGAACCAGTAAACCTTTTCTGGAAAATGTAAATCTGTCACGAACTGCTACAGTTCTTTGTCCTCCTTCTTCTTCCACTTCATTATTGAACTCATTTTCTGATCACTCGTCTACTGCATTTCCTCAATAAACCCTGACTTTGAACCTTATAAAACCTGTCAAACTTTATAATAACTATCAATCAATCTTCCATTCAATCAATCTTATCTTTTTCCTATCTTTTCCCTACGTTTCTCTATTTTCTCCCATGTTTCTCCTATCTTGTTCCTATCACTTATTCATTGTTTTTCTATATAAACCACTTGACATTCTAGTTAGTCCTTTAGTTCGTTCACTTTGTCTCCACTCTGTACTACTACTACGCAGTGTAGAGCTTAGTCAGCTTACTCTTTCCCTCTACTCATATATCTCTTGTTCAATCTATTGTCTTGTATCTGCTCTCTTATTGTGTGACTTGGGTGGTTATTTGAGTGTATCAGCAACCCTGACAAAATCCTTTCTTTTTGTACTTGTATCTATGTTCCAAACATATCTCATTTTATACACATATCTGGTCACACTTCTGTCAAGCAGAAATATTTTCTTTTTGGGAGAATCACGCTATTCTGAGGGTCAAGGCAATCACAACCAAATATCTGATAATAGGCTGTTTCTCTAGTAAGTGCTCTTAGCACACAGAACACAACCAGAAAAACCTATATAGTTTGTTTTGCGAGTGTATCTAGTAAGTAGAATACTCTTCAATTTAGTCCACAGTTTAGAGATCTTTTGGGGGATTCTTGTAAAGGTTTGCACAGATGCACACACAAAGGCTATTGTCACAAAACACACAAATGCACAAAGGCACACACACAATATCAATTCAACCAGTTCAATTCTATTTGAAGGCGCCAATGCCTTAGACACAGTTTCCAAGTCTCGAGGACACAAGTTATGAACACAAAACAACCAACAAATATATTCAACACTGATTTAACCAACACTGTATGTTTAGACTCCACACGAGTATGATAAGTTTGTTTAGAAGCTCTTGTCCGTGTTTCACAGTCTCTACCGCTAAATAGGGAGAATCCTCTACAGTCCATTGCTTGGTTATCTACTAGTAATACCTGGTCCTTTTATACTACCTGTAGCTACAACTATACAGATTTACATTTCTTTTCAACATCCGCTAAAATATATCAAAGAAAACAGAAAATCTACTCTAACCACTAGTTCGTGAGAGTAGTAACTACTGGATCTAGTAGGTACCTTCTAATTAGGGTATACAGGAAACTTGAATATTATCTAATTTTCGTAGTAGGGATTTCTCTGTCCCTTGCTCCACTCTCTTTACTAGTAGGGTACTCTCTGATACTGGCGGCTGTAGCCTACCTGACTCAGATAGCTCCACTTATGACTACACTTCGGAATACCGCTAATCCTTTGGGTTTAGGGTACTCTCGTATCTAGCCTCCGCCTCTTGTTCTCTATAGCTTTGAACGTATACTTATCCCTTTATACCGCTAGTTAAACTTGTACACTGCTAATCTGAGTCCAGTTCTTCAATAGTAATGTGCAAGCCTTATGAACTAGTGTAGTGTAGCCAAGGATAGTACTGCACTTATCTTTAAGATGCCAATCCATAGTGATCTTCGGTAATACTTATGCCTGAATCAGTAATCCCTCTACTTTGGACCTTATTATGTTAGTGAACTTCGCAACACTTTAGATACTTAGTATCATTACCACTAGTTCATCCCCTTTGTACCATCTAAAAGCTATGGTTTCTAGCTTTCTGTCAAGGTTGTCGTTACACTCAATAACCACCCAAGTCACACAATGCGGGAAACCAGTTACAAGACGATAGATTTGATCAAGAGAGGTAAAGAGAGAAATAGAGATAGAGAGAAAGTAAGCTGACTAGGCTCTACACTGCGTAGTGAAAGTACGGAGCGGAGACGAAGTGAACGAACTAAGGCATAGGTTACAAGGATCACAGGTATATAAGTAAAATATGAACAGATGGGAAAGAGTAAGTAATAATAGACGGTTTCGTGTGGAAATGTCAAGGGCGAGAGAATAATAAGTCAAATATGGATAGATGAAAGTACTGGATCATGCGGAGTGATTGACAGTGAGAATGTCCATGGAGATAGGAATCGGAGGAGATAAGAATGTGAGTCATAGATCTAGAGAGATGGTAACTATAGACGATGATGAGAAATGATTAATGTTTATGGAGTTAGAGTGGGAAGTAGATAGTAAAGGGAAAAGGATAGAAAAGAAATGAATAGGCGGGGAGCGATTCGTGACATTACCCCCTCTTTAGGACGAGCTTTCACCGGAGCTCGGCAAGCTAGTTTTCCAGTGCTCCGCCCATTGTTTGCGGAATCGTCTGTCCACATCTCCCTGACTCGGCCAATATTTGTCCCAATCCACGGTGTAATTTGCAATCTCCCATCTAGGATCGTTCCAGTCGAAGTCCCCCCACGCTGTTGTGTTGGTTGCTGTTCCCCAGCCTCCTCCATTGTCGGTTGCATCGTACTGTATGGTGCTGTGCGCGCCCCATATACTACCGTCTCCCCAACCAAGGTTCCCTTTGTGTTCCGCACGTAAGGACGTCCATTGCACCACACATCGGGCTTTATGTCCTCTACCCAATCTACACCGTCCTGGTCCATCCTCTCCTCCCCACGTGCAGCGTTGACACCCATTGTGAGGTCCTGCGTGTTGTTTCGAAAGTCGGCGTCGTCGTCCGGAGCGGGTCCCGTAGGTGCAACGTCCCCTGTTGGTTGGGAGTGTGTCGTTCACGATAGTGTCGATAGAGGAAGTGGTTGACATTACGATAGTGGGGATGTGGATGAGTGTAGTTTTTGCGTGGTGGAAGTGGGTGTTGTTCTGTCGTTCTTCGTTGTGAAAAGGGGTCTTTTATAGTTGGGTGTGGCGGTATGAACGCACGTCCGGGGACGGGTTTGACAGTAGTCGCCGTTAGCGAGGGAATGCGATTGATGAATGATGACAGAAGTTCGAGTTCGATTGCCGAGTGGAGTGCGAAGGAGGGCATAGAATACCAACGGTCCGTAACAGTGTTTCTCCTCGGAGTTGTGCTTTCGCTTGAAGCACACGGGTACTTCGCCATATGTCTTCCATGGCGATTCCTAGTGAACGCACCGTTGTTCCAGGGCATATCAGGTTCTTGGGTCGATATGCATCTGGATGTTGTTGATGGAAGGTTTCAATCATCTCCTTCACCTTTGTTAATCCTGACGCTGGTTCCCATGAATTCTCCGAGTCAGCATAATCCAACCATTTGACAAGGTATTGTACTCCCCGGCGGTTTCTCGTTGGTTTTGAATCTAGAATTGCTTCCACATCGTATTCATTGTCTTCGGGAAGTAACTCAGCCAGTTCTCCCAGATAGTTCACTCCGTGGGCTTCGGTCTCTTTGTACGGCGATAGGAGTGAAGCGTGGAATACTGGATGAATGCGCCAACCATTCGGTAACTTGAGTCGGTAATTGACTTCGCTGATAATGTCAGTGATTTCGAATGGTCCGTGACGACGATTTGCCAACTTAGCTTTCGGCCTCGTTGTCTTCAGATTCTTCCCGTCTAGCAACACTTTGTCTCCAACTTTAAATTTCACCCCTTCCTTTGTGTAGTCCTTGTTTTGTTCTTTCATCAGTTCTGCTGCTGTCGCCAGACTTGATTTTAGTTCCTCCCGAAGAGTATCTAAGTTCTGGAGTCGTTCTTCGACTTTTGGTACGTGTGAAGTCGGATTGATGGAAGGGAAGAGTCAGGGTAGATATCCATGGAGTAGTTCGAACGGCGATTTCCCGGTTGCTGAGTGGATTCGGGTGTTGTGACAGAATTCGGCGTACGGTAGGTATTTAACCCAATCGTCCTGATGATAGTTACAGAAGGTTCGGAGGTATTGTTCGAGTTCTTGATTGAACCTTTCTGTCTCGCCATCTGTCTGCGGATGATAAGCTGTACTGAGTGCTGAAGTGATACCTAACTTAGTGTAAATGCCTTTCATCACTTGGCTTGCGAATTGGGGTCCGCGATCAGATATCATTTTATCCCACAAGCCATACCGCCGCCAAGTGTTGTCGAACAATAGGTCAATTGTTCCGTTGCTATCGATATCTTTTCTGCATGGGGAAATGACAACTGTTTTTGTTGAACGGTCGACTGTGACGTGAATTGCATTGAAGCTGTCACATTCTGGCAGATCCGTGATGAAGTCGGTTGTAATGGTACCAAAGGGTCGTTCCGGTATTTCGTTCGGGATTAATGGTACATGCGCCGGATGGTTGTTTGCCTTGGTTAACTGACAGGTAGCGCATCCTTCAACATAGTTACGAACGAATACTGACATACCGGGCCACCAGAACTCTCTACTGACGAGTTCGTATGTTTTGAACCGTCCCGGGTGTCCTGCAATAAGGCTGTCGTGATGCATTTTAACGATGTCCCGTCTGAGTTGTTGATCGTTTGGGATGTAGATCTTCCCTCTGAACAAGACGATTCCGTCTTCGTAGTTCCATTCCTGTAGATTTTTTGCCAAAGCGCGTGGTCCGTTGTTAAAGATGGTTTGTAACGCACTCACGACTTCAGCATCCTTCTCCGGACACTCCTTAATCTGCCTTTTCAATTCCGTATCTCCTATTGCGGTTACCGTTCCTGGCTGTGTTGCTCGGATTCTGAAGAATCTAGGGTCAAGCAAGACCCTGTCCTTGTTGTCGTTTTCGACCCCCTCTTTATGGTCCGATCTCCGAGAAAGTGGGTCACTCCGGTTCAGATTCCCAGGTTTATGGGTGAGCATAAAGTCGAATCTGGTTAGGAACAAGGCCATTCTTGCTTGTCGTCGGCTGAGTTTTTGTGCCGTGGTGAAGTATCTGAGGTTGTCGTGATCGGTCAAGATTTCGATGGTGTGTGGCCCCCTTCCAGGTAGTGTCGCCAGGCTTCGAGTCCGCGTATGACCGCTAGAAGCTCTTTGTCGTGAATGTCGTAATTCCGTTCAGTTTCGGATAAGGCTTTCAACAGGTAAGCTACTGGATGCCATTTACCATCCGATCCTTGTTGTTGTAGGATACTTCCTGTGGCGTAATCTGACGCGTCAACTTCTACTCGGTATGGTTTAGAATGATCAGGCATGAGCAAGACTGGTGAAGTCGTAAACGTATCTTTGAGTGCTTGGAAGGCCGTTTGAGCCTCCTCGGACCATTCCCATGGGTGTTCCTTTTTCGTGAGATCGAACAGTGGTCGTGCGATTTTTGAGAAGTCGCGTATGAAGCGACGGTAAAAGTTTCCGAAGCCGAGGAATGATTGTACGTCTTTGACGTTTCGTGGGACTGGCCATTTAGTTACGCCCTCGACTTTGACTGGGTCCATCGCCAACGTGTTATGTGACACGATGAGGCCGAGGAATTCCACTGAATCGGTTTCGAAAGTGCACTTTTTCCGGTTTAGCGTATAAGTCGTTATCATGGAGTCGTGCCAATACTTGTTTCACCATGTATCGATGTTCTTCTAGTGATTCCGTAAATATGAGGATATCGTCCATATAGATTACGACTTTTCCAGAGTCGATCAGGTCCTTGAATAAAGTGTTCATCATCGCTTGGAATGTAGCTGGAGAGTTCATAAGACCTAAAAACATCACTGTTGGTTCGAAGAGGCCGCGGTTGGTTTTAAACGCCGCTTTCCATTCATCTCCCTTCTTGATGCGTACGTTGTTATATCCCCATCTAAGGTCGATTTTGGAAAATATTCGTGCCCCTTTGAGTTTGTCTACGAGTTCCGATATAAGCGGTAAGGGGTATTCGTTTTTGACAGTTCCTTTGTTTAGGGCACGATAGTCCTGTACTGGTCATAGTTTTCCGTCTTTCTTTTTTACAAAGAAGAAGGGACTTGCCATAGGAGACTTCGACGGTCTTATATATCCTTTCTCTAAGTTCTCCTTAATGAATTCATCGAGCTCCTTTTGTTCATTTGGGGATAACGGGTATGTTTTGCAAGGGCGCGGTTCAAAGTCCGGTTTTAACTCGATAGCGTGATCCCACTCGCCACGTTTCGGTAATCGTTCTGAGGTTTGTTTGTCAAAGACTCGTAGGAACTGATGATATTGCGAAGGAATCTTATCTTTGAGAGGTACATCGACCTGAACGTTCTGGGCTGCCTCTGCGAGTTCTTGTGCTTTTGTGAAACCCGCGCGGATGTTCAGGTTCGGTGTCCCTGACGCCTCTTCATCCATTCTTTCCTCTTTCCCCAACAACTCTTCCATTACATCCTGTTCCCATTGTTCTGGGATCGTATCTCTGCCGTAGTCATCTTCAGTAAAGATTGCCGTTTCTTCTGAATTTCGGTGGAAGGATCGAATAGGAATTCGGCGACGTCGCCCTGCAATTTTCGGTTGGGCAATTGGTTTGAATCGTCCAACTGGTTCTAACCATCTGACTTGGTAATCCTTGTGGTGGGTTCTTGGATCAACGACTGTGGGTTTCAAGGATTTAGTTTTCAAGTGGAGAATGGGAGGTTTTGCCGTGATGCATGTCTCTGGGCATCTAGTCATGTCTACCCGTGAGTTCGACCAGTCTATATCTGGATTATGTTCTTCCAACCAGTTGGTACCGAGGATTATATCGTGATCCCCGATGTCCGTTACATAGAATTCGGCCTGTTCTTCGTGATACGCCTCACCGTCTCGGGAATAGATACGAAGATTTTGGATAGTGTATTCTCGTACCCATCCCATGGTGTTTTCAGAGCCGTCGACGTTTCAAACTGGGAACGGGTTTTTGATAGGAAGGAGGGTGAGTTGATTTTTTTTGTGCGAATTGACTATTGATGATTATGCCTTCTGCACCGCTGTCTATTAGAGCGTTTGCGTCGATTTTTCTGCCAGTAATTTTGCCGGTTAGTTCAGTCTTGAGTGTGATTGATGGTATCTGTCTGTTACGAGTGATTGCTGACATTTTTATTTCTGAAGGAAAGACTCGCTCACTAGAGGGGTATAACACACTATATTGATTGTTCTTTAACTGTCCAGTGTACTGTTCTACTCCTACTGACGACGTAGCAGAGGAGTGATTCAAAAATCCAGTTTAGACATGACGTCTTTTAAATAAACGGTTGCTTGTTCCTTTTCTTCTCCTTCTAGTCCTTTAACCCTGTTAACCATGTCGGAGATTTCCTTGATCGTGTTTCTGGATGAGGATGCCTGAGCTACTGTCACCGGTGGTGGAGATGCGGTTTCGGCTGTTCGAATAGCGCGAGAGGGGAGGTTCGAGAAGCGTTCTGAGATGGCGTCCTCGGGAATGTCGGACATTCGTTGCTCATGTGTCCCGTTTGTCTACACGCGAAGCACGCTCCTGCTTTTCGAAGTCGGTCCGTTTCATCAGGTGTCAGTTTAGGTGGTAGATTGAAAGACGAGTTAGCACCTGATCCCATAAGTGCATTGACGCTTGCTACCGTTCTCCCCTGAGACGGACCTGGACTATTCTTCGACGTTGAAGTAGTTTTCCAACGTCCTTGTCTTTCTCGTTCCTTCAGCCACTCTAAGTGAAGCTCCACAGCTCTTTTCTTATACTCCTCGAAGTCATCCCATTTTGGATACGTTCTTCCAACTGCTTCTCAAAGTTTTGGTGGTAACCCATCCTGATAGAATTCCAACAACGCCGCATCTCCGAACTCAGATTCTTCTCCGTATGTATCGAAGATGCTGCTGTAGCTGCTAATATCCGTCCCCTTCATTCTAGCAAACTTGATCTTCATCCTTGCCACATCTTCCGAGGCAAGAGCTTTGAAGTCCTTTTTGAATCTATCCCGTATCTGTTTCAAAGTTATCCATCTCCATTCACCAGGCGTACTCGCCAAATTCTCATCCTCCTCATCTGCATCTCGTTCTATCAATCGTTGCGTGGCCCAATCTCCTCCTTTTTCTCCTGTGAAGAACGACAGGAATAGTGAAACTTGACTTTCCTCGGTCGGGTACTTTCCTTTATTCATGCGTAGATAGTTATTGAACAGGGCCAGCCATCGTTTCGCCTCGCTACGTTCTCCGTTGAAGGGGTCTGGTTTCCTTCCTCGCTCGGAGGTTCCGTTCGACCCGATAGGAGGTGTATCAGCCATAACTGAATCGTTTGGGTCCGATGGATCTGGAGAAGGAGGTGTAGGAGGACGACGAGGGGCTACGGATGGTCCTTCGGCGGATGGAATGGTGGGCGAAGAAGGTGGGGAGGTGGGATTGTCTGGTTCTGGTGGGTTATTGGGAGGGGTTTCTGGTACTGGGTTAGATCCGGAAGGTTGGTTAGTAGGTGTAGAGGTTCCTTGTTCCGATTCTGTTGCAGGTTTAGGTTTTGGGTGTGCCTTTTGAATTGCAAGTTCTTGGAGTTGGGTTATAACGTGTAGTCCGTTCGGGATTTTTTCGGTGGGAAGTTTTTGAGTGTTATATCTGTTTAGGCACGGTTGTACGGCGCATGGAGTCCAAGGGTCGTCGACGTCTTCAACGAAGTAAGCAGCGTCTCGAATTGATGGAGGATGGAATACGTGTGGTCGATCGGCACACTGGAGGTTCGGGTCTGCAGATGCGGCTCGTCGACTAGTCATACACCGGTTTCAAGAAAGGTAGTTGGGTCCCAGGATGAAGGAAGATGCTAGACCGTATTCGGGGGAAGGTGCTGATGGGGAGTAGTCGATGTTTTCTCTGAGGAATAGAGGTCCTCTGATTTGAACCACTGTTTCTCCTGTATCGAAGTCCTCTTTTACTGTTATGGATGAGAACGTTGAGAGGACTACGTCACCTGAGGTAAGTTTCCACACCCAACGTCTTGTGCAAACAAAGTGTCGATCGAGGCTCCAAGGATCCGTTCGTATTTTTCTTCCGTGAGAGACTGAGTATTCGGAATACAAGAGGTAGCGAGGAAGGGGAAATGGGATCCGTTCGTAGTCACGAGGGGTTTCAAGAGGTTCGATACGAATTCGGGGGCGTGGGTTAGACAGGGTGAAGGATAGGGTGCGATGAGGGAATTGTGAGGTGGGTGTATGGGAGTTCGTTCAAGTGTCAAGGTTGTCGTTACACTCAATAACCACCCAAGTCACACAATGCGGGAAACCAGTTACAAGACGATAGATTTGATCAAGAGAGGTAAAGAGAGAAATAGAGATAGAGAGAAAGTAAGCTGACTAGGCTCTACACTGCGTAGTGAAAGTACGGAGCGGAGACGAAGTGAACGAACTAAGGCATAGGTTACAAGGATCACAGGTATATAAGTAAAATATGAACAGATGGGAAAGAGTAAGTAATAATAGACGGTTTCGTGTGGAAATGTCAAGGGTGAGAGAATAATAAGTCAAATATGGATAGATGAAAGTACTGGATCATGCGGAGTGATTGACAGTGAGAATGTCCATGGAGATAGGAATCGGAGGAGATAAGAATGTGAGTCATAGATCTAGAGAGATGGTAACTATAGACGATGATGAGAAATGATTAATGTTTATGGAGTTAGAGTGGGAAGTAGATAGTAAAGGGAAAAGGATAGAAAAGAAATGAATAGGCGGGGAGCGATTCGTGACACTTTCTATTGATATAAATATTGGGCCAGTTTGCTATTCTAATCATCTGTAGATGTGCACTGCAAGTTTGTATATATCCGGGTTAGAATCCTGTATATCCGAATTCTCCGATGGTGACGTGTCCTTTCGGATCTAGTGGTCTAAGCCTTCGATCTGGGTTTGTAATGTCAATGCATACCCGTGAATAGGGGCGTTTCTCCTCCTTCTCTATCCCTTAAGTTGTACTAGCGGTATTAGGCCGCTATAGCAGGTTTGTTAAGTCTTTGTAGACTTTGTAATTAGGTGGGTCTGCTACTATAGCTGTATCCCCTAGTATGTATCTGTTATAATACTTTGAACAAGTCTTATTTCTTATCTGTAAGTATTGACCATTAACATCCCTTAGGTTATACACCTAATTCCTAGTACTTTGACTAGCAGTTCGGGACTCACTCTAGTCCTTATTATCCATTTAAGTGTAACTTAAACATGTATTAGCGCTAGTTTTGGGTTATTTACCGCGAATTTGTACAGCGTATCACCCAAGTCACCTCAGTATGACCAATTTGTCCTTTTCAGCGTGATGTCCACTGTCAACACTGCATCAGACATACTGTACCAGCATGAAAGGAAGTTCAGTCACGCATCACAGCTTGAAAAATCTAAGGCCAGATTTAATGTCTTCTAATTTTTTTCAGATTTATTTTGGGCCAAATTTTCAGAAAGACTGAACTTTCATTCATGCCAGTACAGTATGTGACATGTCATTTCACTAGAGGAAGGATATAAATGATCAAATACCATTCAGCACCTGGTTTAGTACCATTCCTACAGTACCACAATCCATCATGGTGTTCAGTAGTGGATAAAATTGCTCTCTTTGATACTACCCATCCATTATTGCTGCCATTGACCTCCAACTCAACATCATGGGCTTCTACATCATATGTACAGATTATGAAGTTTTCCTTCATTGAACAGAATAATATGAGACACTTGGAAATCAGACTGAGTCTTTCCTGAATTCCTTCTCTTACATCACACCCTCAATTGTCATTTTCAGATTTCCCCTTGTTCAGTGATAACTATGATATCCTGTTCCCACTAAGTAGACTCACCATTGTCTTGGTACCAGCATTGGGGTAGGGATATGTGGCATTTCCCAGGGTATGTAACACTTGTTTGGCCAGGACTGGAGTTATTCTGTTTGTAGTGTAATTGACTAATGATGGAGGGGTATGGCCACAAGCAGCAAGAGCCGATCCTTTCTTTGAGACAAGAAGGATATGCATATGTGACTGGGATGAGGATTTGGTCACTGTCTCCTATATGTGAACAGATAAGAGGAAGCTATATTTTTACAAAGTTATGATTAAACATTCATAAAGTAAAGGTGCACAGAAAAGATGTACCTATCTATATTCTGGCTGTGACACCACCCAGTGTCTGTGGCAGTGCCCTGCCACCCATGCTCCCTCCTGCTGCGAGTGCTGCCCCAGCTCCCTGAATCATGGAAATCCATCCACTCATCAATTTTCTGCATAGTTTTTTCTATTAAAAAAGCCAGACACAATAGTACTACGTAAATGTGGCTGTGTCAGTTATGCACAAGGGCATCCTTATGTGTTTTTTGACAGCTTTCTAATGCTGGGAAGGTCTCTCAGATGAAGATATGGAGGCTGATGTTGCAGAAGACTTAGGATGGTATGAACAGGAAGCTGAATTTGATAATTGGGACTGATTTTACCACCTTAGTATGTTTTGAAATTCATTTGCCTTCTTGCAACCCTTCATAAGAGCCTGACAGAAACCTGGTATGATATAAGGAGTTATAAGGACCAAAATGATTCTAATCCTCCAAGAATATAATGGGACATTTTGAGAGCTTACCAGCACACCCCCTGTTATTGTCAGGGCTTGTAATAACTCTTGCATCTGCCTACAATCTTCCCTAATGACACATAATTTTGGCCCAGTACATTATATGCACAGGTAATATCTCACTATTGCCTAAAGTTTTCAGGCATTTTTGTGATATAAAGTCAGTGTTGGAGGACTGTGAGCACTTGGCATGGGACAGGAGCACCACCTGCTATCCCCTGGCTCTGCATTGGCAGTGTACCAGAGCAGATTGGTTTACAGGAAGTGGATTTATGGGTGGGCTGGGGCTGGGGTATGAAATTGGTAATAAAGTCAGTGTTGGAGGACTGTGGGAAGTTGTGTGGGTGGGAATCCCACCTCCTGGACAACAGCTTTTGAACGCAGCCATTTTTATCTGATGCAGTTACCAAATGAAGATTTTCCTGGACAATGGGCCTTTGTCCTAAGGTGCTACTACTTAGAGACTATTCGTCACCTTAGGAGATGAATTAAAAAGGGTGTATGACGTTCCAAGGAAGAAATAGCAAGGATGGAAACAAGAGAAGATGGTGGTTGTCAATGGCAATGGTGATTCCACAGCAGAATCTCAGTGTTTGATCTAGGACGTCTTTCACTCCACCAACACTGTCCCTCCTTGCTTTCATCAAGATAACATATTCAGAAAGCTTTGAGCATTCTCTAAATGGAAGGACCTGAAAAATGGAAGATGTTGTATACAGTACTTTGCAGCCTGCAGTGGACATCCAGTTTTGTGTGGTTTTTGGGTATGGTTTTTTCACAAGATCTTTGATGTGTACAATGCTACTCTAGCTGAAATGGAGTCTACTAGACATTACAATTACTATTTATAGGAATTGTTATTTTTCGATGCCAACCCACCCAAATTTTCAGATGTGGATCTCTGATCCATGAGAATTTATTTCTAGAGTGAGCTAAAAGTCAGGTGATTTATTTGCTTACGGTAAGTGGTTGTGTATGTCCAAAAAGTGTGTAAGGGCAAGGATTGAACTCATGCAAGCGAGAAACAACTGATGCGGAGTTTGGAACAATGCAAAACCATTGCACCACTGGGCCTTTATCAACTTTGGTACATAATATTATGTATCTAGTTGTACAATAAATATATATTCATGACCACATGCATTTGTTCAACATCGTCAAGGATTATAGAGATGTGGGTTTATGGGGCAGGGGAATATACGTGAGCGCAGGGGATTTTATCTTTGAGAAGCCATTCAGGTATAATTCACTGTTAGTAATGGGAAGTTTATCATTGATATATTTTTGTTCTGGGCCAATTATGGCCTCCTTTAACTCCAGATTGAGAAGTAAAGAAAGCCTACAATGATATGTGGACGTGTTTGTGGGTGGGTGAGGGTATGTGAGTGCAGGGTAGTTTATGATCAATATATTTTTGTTCTGGTCTAGTTCTGACCTCACTTAACTCTAGAACAAGTGGGAAAGAAACCTCATGCTGAAAACTGCTCTGGATCTGGAGATACGAGTTGTGGGTTGGGGAAGGAGAGAGTATGTGAGTACAGGGAAGTTTACCTTCAACATATTTTTTTTCTGGGGCAATTCTGGCTTCATTTAACCTCTGAATAAGGGGGAAAACAACCTTAGAATTATAGGTGCTCTGGATGTGGAGATATGAGTTTTTGGGCAGGTGAGGGGAGGGTATGTGAGAGCAGGAAATTTTACCATTGATATATTTTTGTTCTCGGAAAATTCTGGCCTCATTTAACTCTAGAACAAGAGGGAAAGAAACCCCATTCTGAGAGGTACTCTGGATCCACAGATATGAGTTTTTGGGTGGGTGAGGGGAAGGATATGTGAGTGCAGGGAAGTTTACCATCAATATATTTTTATGTGGGGCAATGCTGGCCTCATTTAACTCCAGAACAAGAGGGAAAGAGACCCCATACTGAGAGGCACTCTGGAACTACAGATATGAATTTTTGGGTGGGTGAGGGGGAGGATATGTGAGTGCTAGGAAATTTGCCATCAATACATTTTTGTTCTGGGGCAATTCTAGTCTTGTTTAGCTCCAGAATTAGAAGGAAGAAAGCCCCACAATGATAGGTGGACTGGATGGGATGTGGAGATATGATTTTGTGGGTGGGTGGGGGGAAGGGTATGTCAGTGCAAGGAAGTTCACCATCAATATATTTTTGGTCTGGGCCAATTCTGGCCTCATTTAACTCCAAAAAAAAGAGGGAAAAAAACCCCATACAGAAAACCACTCTGGATCTGGATATATAAGTTTGGGTGGGTGAGGAGAGGATATGTGTACTATGTGAGTGCAGGGAAGTTTATCTTCAATATATTTTTGTTCTGGAGCAACTTTGGCCTCATTTCACTTTGGAATAATGGGGAAAGAAACCATAGAATGATAGGTACTCTGGATGTGAAGATATCAGTTGTTTGGGTGGGTGAGGGTGAAGTTTACCATCAATATATCCTTGTTATGGGCCAATTCTGGTCTCATTTAACTTTGGAACAAGAGGGAATGAAACCCCATAATGATAGGTGCTCTAGATCTACAGATATGAGCTTTTGGGTGGGTGAGAAGGCTGATATGTGAGTGCAGAGAAGTTTACTTGATCAATTCTGGCCATGATAGGTGGACTGGATGTGGAGCTATCAGTTTGTGCATGCATGAGGGAGTTTTTTCATAAATAAGTGACAATTTGCTATTTGACTTGGTTCGTTGTGTAGAGTAAGTTAATGAGTGACCACTTATAATAACCAATACACTTTTACAATAACTACTCAATATATCCCACAGTGCAAATGACACAAAATATCCTTGAATGTAAAATAGTAATCGCCTTGCCAGCATAGCTTGGCCTCTACCCCCAGTTTTTATTCTCTCCTCTGATCATTTAAACTAGCTGTGACCCATGCAATGCTATGGAAATTTTCTGAGTTCACCATAAGACCCAATGAGTGAAGTACCAATCATGCAAACAAATAAGATCAAAGAAAATACAGCTACTATGATGTATTCTAAGGAGAAAGCAATTGTGAGTTCGAGGGACCTAGAGAACTCAAGTTTGAGCCTGAGCTAGAACCCAAGTGTGAGCTAGAATGGGCCAATTTGGAGGGAGAGGAATCAGTTCTCTGCTGCTTAGATGGAGTGCCATCTGCATAGCTGAATTGCAAATGCTTGCCAGCAGGGGTAGAATTACCTGAATGAGAGTACTTATACATTGCAATTCCCTCAGTAGAGTAGATAACACTTACCAGCAGGAGTTTTAGGAGAGGGAGTAGACACCACAGGAACATAGGGCCTTCCCAAGAAAGTAACTTTTTCCAACTCAATTACAAAACACCTGGCCATTCCATCAGGATTATGGAGGACAGGATGAAGAAAGCCCAACACAGAGACATAAGTACCAGGACTGACTTTCAGTTTGTTGGCCCATCAAGCTGTGTTTGGACAGAAGGTATGAATCAGCATAGAGGGTTTAGGGGCAGTGGAATTCTTGAGCAGTTGGGTGTATACTTGAGGGCAGAGCTCAATTTGTGTGTCTGAGTCCACACTGGTGACCACTCCTGTGACTGTAATCAATGCATGATAATATGGATTGACATCACCAGCAGGAATAAGCTGTTGAATATTGTAATCAATATCGAGATTCAAGGCAGCAAATTGAAAGCCTTAGGCTGAGTAGCTGGACTCACATCCAGAATGTCACCCACCATGACATAGTCCTCCTTTGTCAATCCTTCAGTCAATAGCTCTGACTTGACCATCTCCTCCATCTCCACTGCCTGGAAAGAAGAATGAGTACAATTATGTTTGAAATGTGGACATGAAAAACTCAAACTTGTGGCCATCATTGTTGAAATAATGAAGCAAGGAGAGCCCAGTGGATTCTGTATCTGGACTGTCATAGAAATAAAAGTGAGCATCAAAGAGAACGGTTTTCCCTCTGGGCTCCTCTGGGTGAGAGTTCTCAAGCACAGCAAGGTCAGACAGAGTGGCACAACCATTATTGTTAGCATTGGACATGATGAGAGTGAGAGAAAAGAGAGTAAGAAGAGAGCAGAGCACAATAATCAGGATGCAGGATATTGGAACTTTGAGTTGGGATTGGCATTCAAAAATTGCATGGTATTTATACTGCAGAACAGGGCTTGTATGATGCCAAAACAAACTGGAAAGAAGATGCTAGAGAACAGTTGAAATCTCACTCAGCATCTATGGCAATGCACTGAGACTTACTAACTTATTATTACCCATGTGATCGTGTCACAGGCAAGAACATTGTCAAAATGCAAAGAACGTTGTCGAAATTTCACCCTCCACAATATTGGTTTAGTCTGCATACTAAAAATACATCTATCAATTTACCAGAACTTCTGGGAATACAATATTAGGAGTTCGAGATAGAGGCTCGTCATTGGGAAGGAGGACTTTCACTCTCTGACCAGAGGTAGCTTGAGAAAATCCAACATACAATTGTCCATGTGTAAAGACCAGCACCCAAAGATCCAAACCAACATACTTGAGAGATTGGCCTTGTGACTTGTTGATGGTCATAGCAAATGGCAAACAAACAGGGAACTGGCACTATTTCAGAACAAAGGAGAACTCTGCATTTTTTTCTGAGGGAATCAGTGTGATGTGAGGAATGAGTGTAAGTTCTCCATGATGATCTCCACCAATAATTTTAACCTCCAAGACCTGTTCCAAAGAGCAAACTAACACCATCTGAGTACCATTACAGAGACCTCATGCTGGTGCCAGATTGCAAAGAAGGATAAGTGGACAGCCAGGCTTTAAATGAAGCTCGCCTGGTGGAAGTCCAGATGTGTCAAGTGAACGAAGCATCTCAGGCAGTATGGGATCTTCTCCATCAGCACCTTGTTCCCTTATGATGGAATCAGCACTCATGTAAACTTGTTCTTCTTCTGGAAGGCAATCCAAAAGTTCGTGATTGATGCTGTCCACATCTGAATTTTGAGGGGCAAGAATGGCACGTTCAAGGAAGTACTCAGGAGGGGGAGCCATAGGTAGTGTTGAAAGGTGTGGATAAATAGTATCAATGAGTGACTCCTCAGAGTCTACTCACATGCTGCTGCACAATGACACATTGTTGTTGTTGGAACAGAGATTCCAGCCATGACTGATATCCAACAGCCAGGAAGCAAAGTCAGCTTCATCTACAGAACCACTCTGTTTAGGTGCATGTTCTGAGTCAGGTTAAGTGGTGTGATCAGAGGCCAAAGATAGGAACACTTCAGACAGGCAGAAACAATATCTTCCTGAGAGCCTTTAACAACAACAGGTAGAATTTGTTGGAAGTCACCACCAAAAACCATTGTATACCCCCAAAGGGTCTATCGTCATCCCATATATCACAGCAACTGTGATCCAAGGCCTGAAAAGCCAAACAATTTGCATTGGACTTTTGTCCCAAATAATGATGCATGTCTGCCAAAGGAGCTCTGCTCATGGACTATCCTTGTTGATATTGCAGAGAGATTCTTCTGTAAGGTTTTCAATGGGAATCTTGAACATGGAATGAGCAGTGCGACCACAATTCCTGTAGAAAAATGAAGAATGATCAGTTGAGCTATCTACAGACAAAATGCTCAAGTAAATGCTGACCTGTAATCCAACTGTGGGCACAAACTGCATGGCAGATGGTTTTGTAGACAAATGTCTTGCCAGTCCTGCCCAGTCCATTGAGAAAGAACAGCTGACCATCACAACTTTCCACTGATCCCATCACCTGGCCAAACACCAACTTCTGTTCAGGATTTCCCTCCATTAGTTGCAAATTCTGCTCCACTCTCTCCTGTCCCACCTCTCAGTCATAATCCAATTGTTCTGCAATAAAAAGATTGTCAGTCTGAGATGCCCAGTTCTGCCAGGGCAAAGGCATGTCCATAAATTCTTCAAGAAAATGGCCTGATTCCTGCAGAATACAATCAAAGAGATAAAGCCTGTAATCATAAGCATCCTCTGCAGTTGGGTTTGCCCATCCCATTACTCATAAACATATGTGGTCACAGAAATCATTCCAAAGCAGCCCAGGACATTGAGGATTGCAAAAGAGTAGAAGAGTAGCAAACATCTGACAAAGACTATGCCCAGTCTGCATCTCTGAAGCTTCTTCCAATGCTTGTCGCCATTCCCCATCATCCTCCAAAAGCCTTGAAAAGTATTGTAGGTACGGCCTCGATAGCGCCGAACATCCTCCCAACATTTTGGGCCTTTCATCACCATCAAAAGAGTCTGAAGATAAAACTGCTCGCCTGCATTTGGAGGCACATAGTACATCCGTCCCAATGCAAAACCTCATTCCCACAACTTCCAGTACTTGTTGTCCTTCCAGACAAAGTGTTGAGGAAACTCCTGACAAGTATACTGTTGAGCAGTTTGGCCAATGACAGGATCTGCATTAGCGTTGAAAAAGGCTGTGAGTATACTTTTTTCCTCATGAACATGACAGCAAAGAATTTCAGGATCCTCAGTTGGATCAAAACAGACCAAATTGGAAGGCGAACAACATTGGGCTCCTGATCATGGAGATCAAAGTGAAAGATACGCCAAATGGCCTCCAATGCAGCAAAGTGGTGTCCCTCAATAAATTGCTTGATTTCATCCAGCTGTTCAACTGCCAATGTTCCACAGTCATGGCCTTTGTTAATGTATTTGACTGTGTATTTGACTGTCTTGAAGGAGGTAGCACACTTGACATTGATATGAAAACCATATTTCACAGAAAGGTAAGGGTTGTAAGGGACTATCCAGTGGTTATCGAGTTTGTGGTTTCCAATGTCATACTCCCGTCCATCATCAGGAAGATAGTATAAGGGGTAACCATCATGATCCATGGTGGTATGGGATTGGAATGGTTTAGGAAAGTTTTTTGTACATTTGCCATTCTCCATGCATGGGGCCTGAGGGTTCAAGGCACCACATGGCCCATGTACCATGCACTTTTGCACCACATTGAAAAGCTGAGGCTCCTCTTCAGGATTAGGCCACTGGGCCCAAACTGCTGTGTCGATATCCTGAGGACTGATCAGCTTGTAACCATGACAAAGGAAGATGAGGAGATGCATATGAGGAAGGCCACACTTTTGGAATTCAATCATATACACATAGCCAGCAATAGGCCCAAATATCTGCCATATATCCTCCAGCAATGTCTTCCTCTTCATCTTGAATACCTGACTGACTAAGTCTGGGCAGTCTGCTGCTCTTGAGCAATTTCAGGCCAAGCGGGGTCTGCTGTCATAGTCACAAAGAGGTCCACCTTCTTGAAAAAACATGCAATCATCATTGCATCTTGATAGTGCTGGTGCATATGCCAAGGCCCACCAATATATGATGATGGTAGAATGACCTGTTGCCCAATATTGTTTAGATATGTGTCCCTCTCCAGTGCATCCTCAAGTCCTTGATATAGTGAAGCCCGAAGTTTTGTTTGATTCTTCCTTAGGTAGTTGAGACGATTCTGGTCTGCACTGGCCCACAAATCCATGGCATAACGTTGCATAAGCTGGCCTCCATGGAGAATGGTAGAAAACTCATTAACCTGAGGGTGCAGGTGGAAGAAAGTCGTTTTGGTTCTTCAGCATCTGGCTGGTGTAATTGAAAATTCCAATACCATCCCAATTCTCCCCATGGAAAAAGCAGAACATATGCAGCATGCCCATCATTGACACGTTGTAGACCTCCACTACCATTTTCACCTGAACATAGACTAAGAATGATGTCGTGCTTATCAACCTCCTGTGTTCCATCTCCTGGTACTATAGCAGCAACTTCATCAGCTGTTGGCAAATTATAGTGTTGTCTGTCTTGGCCAGGCATGACTCAGAGATTGACAGTGAGATTGGGAGCATCAGGGTGGTTTCATAGTACCTCAAAAGCATGCTGATAGATCTGCTCAACAGAGTTTGCAAACCCTCCATTGTCTCATACATGAGGTTGTCATTGTGGTGCATTCAATATTGAAGAGCAGTTCAGGGATCGAGGATGTACAGCTGGGCATATGACAGAGCTTTCCCATCATGTGGTAACAGAGATCCAGACCAATGTTTTAATTCTCCATGTATACGGAATACAGGAGACCCATGACCACTGATACTATCATCTACATCAACTCCAACAGAGGTGAAGGCAAGGGCAGCATTGTATTGAGCAGCCTTGTCCCAAAACTCTTTGGCTTGGTGATCATGAAGGTATGGAAGAGCCAGCTGGAGTAGCAGAAGACAAACCTCGCCATGTTTGCAACACATGCTGAATTCAGGAGATACGGGAGAGGACTTGGAGGTCTTCTCAGCAAGCCAATGAAGTGCACTGCAATGGCAACACATATATTCCATCTGTCCCAGGTCATGACGCTCAATAGGCTCAGCATAAGGATGCTGGGCAGCACAGAAAAGACCTGTAGTATCTATGAGCATGCTGTAGTCGGGGTTAAAACTGGTGTCTAAATTTGTGAATGTTGAGTGATCAGCTCTCAAATGAAATAGGGTATTACTTACTTGCAGGCCACCCATGTTCATCATCCTCATCATCACTGGTGTTAGGTGAAGGAGAGCAGATCCTGGGTGAACAGTTCTGAGGTAAAGGTGAGCACCTTCTCAGCAGTGAAGGGGTATGCACTGTTGGCAGTGATCATCAGTAGTGGACCAATGATCAACTTACTTGGAATAATTACCTCGTTGTTGACTCAAGGCTGTCAGCAACAGGGTAGGAAGCTGTTGTGGATGATTTATTGCTGTGTGGTGTTGAGTCTGTCCAGATGCTGAGAAGAGGAGTGAGACACTGCCATCAGAAAATTTCTCAGAGGATTTCTTACCTGATGCAACAGCAGGGGATTGCTCGCGTTCATGATGGGCACATCAGGAACAGGTATTGAGCTTGTGGAAGGCAAGGGCTGGATGGACAGGAGTCGTCTTTGCTCACGTTGGCATTCACAACAGGCACATTGTGCCAATGAACATGTGTTTTGCTCTCACTGAAGAGCTTCATGTTGATGATGAGCATGCTGTGCAATAGAATGGCAATTGTGAACTGGGCCTGAAGATGATGCAATGATCCAGATAAGCACGCTACATGATGCATCTTTTATAAGCTTACCATTAACTGGAGTGAGTTGAGTTGCTTGAGGGATAGGTAGTGCATTTGCAGCAGGGGCAATAGCTGCAGGTGTCTGAGCAGGTCTTGATGTGTTGTAGTTGATACGTTGAAGAGGTCGACATGTATTGTGTGCAGAATATGTATAGTCATCAGTATAAAAATAAAAGAAATGGAAGGTTTCATACAGATGAAGGTGTAGGGGAGTCAACACGTTGAAAAGAAGCCAACGAAGGTAAAAAGGACTGAAATGCTCAGTTAGTCTTTGTCAAGAACAGGTTCAGATAGGGACTGGATGCCTCTCAGGCCACCACACAGGAGCCAAAGACGAAGGAACAAGGCAAATAGATGGTATAAGTGAGTAAGCCAGTACTGGGCCAGAGTCTACATAGTACTGAGGACAGAGCTGAGCAGTATGGATCAGAGGGACAGAAGTGGACAGACTGAGGAACTATCTACAAAGCCCTGGAGTATATATACAAAAGTGCGAAGGAGAACAAGATTAGATCAGCAGGTACTGATGGAAACAATCAAGGAATGATAATCAGGTATCTAAGTGATGTCAATATGTGTAACAGGTACAGATATGATCTGTCAATCAGAGAAATGATGCATCAAAGAAGATGGAAGCCATAGGTACAAGGAACATGATCTAGAACCAAAGAAGCGAAGAATGATGGAAGGGAGAAGAATGATGAAAGGAGAACAAAGAACAGGGTCTAGAAGCGAAGGCATGGAGGGATTCATGACAGTCTTTAGATTAGTAGATATATCCATTGGAGACATACCAAATTGCCATGGATGAAATGTTGCCCATGTCGTTCATTCAGGGAACCACCCAAAAACACATCTTTGTCACAAGCCTGACCATTTGCAGAGTGCTGAATAGCCCAGTTTTCATCTTGAAGACCAGGAATAATTTGTTGTCTTCAGGGACTGTGGGTCATGCCCAGTGAAAAATCACCCTGACAAGATCTGAATGGATGTCGAAATTTCCGAGTAGATACGAGTTGTACCGAGTTGTGCTGATAAAATTTGAGGGAAAGATTTAAGGACAAGGAATTTTCAGATCACCTTGGACTTGGTCAGTGTGAGTCAGGTGAGCTGAAAGCGGTCCGATTCCTGAAGTGTTATCTTGATGAAGCGCTATCTCGATGACGACTTTGTTTCGTCCAAGTCCCCTGCCCTTCTACATCCTCTGCCTATATGACCAAGAAACCTCGTGTTGCCTGCTACTGTCCCAGATGCAAGGGTGCTCTGGTAACTCGACAAACACGCTACAATCGTGGAAACCACAGTAAACCACCTGAGGAGAACTATGCCGCTGACGGAGATGACAGCAATTCCAACTCGCTACTTTCCTTCTTTCTTCCATCGACCACCCCGTAATCCTGCCAAAAAGATATCCAGTGGTTATAAAGCCACTGAGTACTTCCTTTACCTTTTCGGTCTTGGTCCAGGTGTATTCCGTTCCATTCTACCAATCGCATACTATCAGAATTTTTGTCATCTTGTCAGGGGAGTTCGTATCCTCTTCCAAATCTCTATCAAGGAGTCCGAAATACAAATTGCCCATACGCAGCTTGTTGGATTTGTTCAGGAGTTTGAGGAACTTTACTATCAACGGCGTGTTGATTGCCTTCACTTCTGCAGACCATGTGTGCACACCTTCTTGCATGCATCTCCAGAAGTTTATCATGTGGGACCTGGGTTATATTCCACCCAGTTTTTTATGGAACGACATCTTTGGATTCTAAACCGGTGCCTCCGACAGCCATCAAATACTTATGGAAACCTTACAGCAGGGGCACTTCGACATTGCGAACGCATTGCTGTTGCTGCAATGTGTCCTGAACTGTACCCTTCAGCTACAACTGGACCATGGGGATCAGTAGACATTGGTGACGAATTTCTCTTCCTTTGTCTGCGGGAGCGCTATCACCTGTGGATTGAGTCAGACTCTCCCATGGAATGAGCATTTGTTCGTCAACATCTTTTCACCACTGATCCTGTGAAACGTTGGGGTAGACTGCAACTTGCTAATGGTCAGAAAGCCTGGAGTTTATGGCAAGAGTCTCAGTCTACACGAAAGAATATCAGAATCTCTCGCAATGTCAAAGTAAGTCTTTTATCATCTCATTGACTTCACTTATGTATTTTTGATATTTTCTTGAATAGCTTCGACTCAACAATGTCATTGAATATGGAGAAGTCCAGTTCTATTTTATGCAGACTCAAGACGGCAGTAATCCTAGGGATCTCCGCAATATTCAAGATACGGGTTGCTTCTATGCACTTGTTTCTTTATATTCCCATCCTGAAGCTGACCTTTTTGAAGAGTCGTATGGTACTCTCTGGGCTTGTCGCTATCAGGGGAACCAAAACTTGGTTGTGATACCTGTGAAATCAATTCTGTCCGTAATATCAATGCAACCGCTGCCAAAGCAGCATAATAAGGAGGATGGTCTTTGGTTTGTGGTAGAAAAGTCTGGTGTAGAGGAGATTGAGCTGATGGGATTTGATGATGATGGAGACAGAGATGGTCCAGATGAGCTGTAGTACTATGTAGTACATTTTTTGTCTTGTATGTACAATTCACAGTCTTCGATTCATTAATCACACAGTCATCTCACCAATCGTTATTGCAGCTAAAGCAGATGTAGATATGTGGCCAATGGAAAATACTTGATGTGATCATCTCCGTTGTCTGGAATGACTCAAGAATACATAGGATTCTATTGTAGTTACATTATTGGTTGATTCACAGTCTTCAGACGCGTCAACACACGTCGATTCATTAATCACATGGAGCTGTTGATATGTACAAACAAGCAACCACATAGTCAAACTCCAAGCTTCTTCCTCTCCCCGTCTTTTACTGCCATCATGTACCACCAGAGCTCTAGTAGCGGCAGGCTTCAGAGCTTCCAACATCACCAAGTTGACCGGTCTCGGCAGACACTTTACAACTCCAATCAAAACCAATACGCTGGATACTCTATTGGACACGCGTCTACTAGGGGCCAAGTGACCCAAAGCGTGAGTTTGGCGTATCCATGTCAATTGTGATAGTGTTGATTATCCTTATTAGAACCCGTCTGAATTGGAAGTGTCCCGAATCATCTCAACCGCAACAGCAGACCAGCTTTTCCTGAACCAGCACTATCGGGAGTTGTGGACAAAGTGTGCCAAATTGGAGGAGGTAGCAAATCAACAAGAGTACGTTTCTATCTTATTTCACCGTTCATGACTGCGCTCATACTTAACTTCTATCTTTATATCAACTCTTGCTGGAGCGTGCAAGCCATCCCGCAGCTGTGTTGCCTTCCGCCTCAGCTCCATCAGAGCCTCCTTCAACATGTAACCCCAACGTTGTTCAACTACCACCTTGGGTGATTACACCTGTGGAACCACTGGACAAGAAGAACTATCTGCAAACTGTTCAAGACCTTTGGACACGATCCAACTGGAACGAAGTTAAGGACGACTCTACTTGCTATGGTTTCCTTCTGGACGCCTATGGGAAGGGTATGTTATGTGGATGATTTTTTTTATTGACTTGCTAATCTCCTGTCACCCAGAGCTAAAAGTGGATCGTCTCAAGACTATTAGTACCTTTTGTACCCGGGTACTAGACGAGGTGTACTACTGGCGTTTGGAGGCATCTTGTGCTACGAAGATCCTCCCCTTTCCATTGTCATACATATGCTGCGAGCTCATGAAGCATTTCATCGAATTTCGTCTCGCCGCAGACAATTACAAGGTCCTCGTCTACCTTGGTATGAAGTACCCTGATTGGCTCTCCAAACATGTCACTAGCGGCAATCTTTTGCATGCGTTTCCTTCTTTCATGTATTGTCCTAGCTATTTACTTGTTTTCTTCTCAGGTGCTGTCCCATCCCTCAAACGAAAAGCCAACGACACCAGCGATGCAGACAAGAACAAGCACAGGAACAAGAAACTGAGCAAGCCTAAGAAGAAAGGGAAGAAAGGGAAGGAGCGTGCCAATGATGACAACAACATACAAGTCATTGTCATTGAGGATGATGTCACTGATGATGCTGTCACTGCTGGCCAATCCTCTACCTCCGAGTCCCCGCTTTCTTGTACCTCTTCCCTGCCCCCACAAATTCAGATTCTGAACAACATTAAACTGACGCCTCCACACCCGCACCCTCTGAGTCTCCCAGACAGTGTTGCTCACCGGATGGTAAGTCAAACAACCTCTTTTTCTTTTCTCGACATTTGCTAACTTTATCTTTACCCAGGGTAAGAAAGCGTATGTCGTTCAGTCTGGTCCATTGGCAAACCATTGATTTGAGGTGTTATACAGCATTGATGCATCTGTGGCTGCTCAAGTTACCCAAGGTAAGCAAATGATATATACATATATGTCTGTTTACACTTACAATTCCCAGATGGTATCACCGCTCCCATCACAGCGTCCACTGCTGGCTCATCCAGTTCTTTGCCTCCAGCAGTAAAGCCAGTCAACGAACTTCAAGGTACCCAAGGTAAGAAAATGATGTGTACATATACGTCTGGCTCATACTTGAAATTTTTAGACCCTATCACTGTTTCCGTCGCAGCGAGCAGCAAAGCCAGTCAATGAACTTCAAGTTACCCAAGGTAAGAAAATGATATACATATACATATACGTCTGGCTCATACTTCAAATTTTTAGATGATATCACCATGCCCGTTACATCGTCCACTACTGGCTCGTCCAGTTCTGCGCCTCCAGTCAAGCCAGTCAACGAAGGTATGTCTCCCTTTTTTTTTTTAAAAAGTTAGATTGATAATTGAAATCAATCAGGTGCTCAAATTAGCAACAGCGATCTCAGTGGCAGTTCCCAGTCTGTCATGCTATCGGTATCTGGCTCTGGTACCAACAGCGTTGACCCTGGCCCTTCTGCTAACGGTGACGCTCAAGATCTGGAACCAGCCCCGCCAGCAGGCCAGCAATGGGCCAAGCCGCCCGCCAAGGGATTTACAAACAAGTACGCCCTTTTTTTTGCCTCTTACCTCATTTATTTGCTCACTCTCCAAACTTTGAAAGAGGCTTATATCTCACTGAAGTCTACTTACCTGAGCACGGTTGCATCACCACGAAGGACTATGATAAGGTTTGGAAAAAAGTTTCGCTGGAAGTCAAAGCGGTTCGTTGTCGATTATTTCCGCTTTACTAAATGCTAATCTTGACTTAGGAATATCGTCAATTGGCTGAGGAGCGCAAGAAAAATGCCTGGTTCATAGTCTTTTCTTTATCACCATTGCCGTTCTGATTTGTCACTTTCAGACTTTCGCTTTCCTCAACATTGCAATGCTCATATCGTGACTTTTTTCCTTTTCTTCACTTCGCCTTTCTTAGTAGGACTTTTTTCTTGGTAGGACTTAATTGTATTGTACAATTGTATGTAGTACTATCCTATAGCATGCAGATGTAGTTGGATATCCTCGGATATCCTGTATGTAGAACCCAATAATTTCTGACCATATCCGATACTGTCTGAGGATGAAGCAGCTATTAAAAGCTGCTCAAATCTGATCAGGTCCGATGCTATCCGACACCACATGCATAATTGAGTGTCATAACCAATGAAACCAGTCAGATACAGCCAGGTGCAGTCAGACTTGGTCAGACTGGATGTCAAATTCTACGGCTACAACCGACTGGAGCCGAGAAGGCCACCATTTCGGTTTTGGTCAGATTCACTCAGTTCTGGTCGGCCCTCGTCAGGGTGATTTTTCACTGGGGTCATGTCTTGCGCTCTCTGAGAGGTCCTAAGATTCTGTCAAACGTGTTGTTGGTGACATTGTGGGGTACTAAGACTATTAGAATCTGACCTGAACTGAGGTGAGACCTAGACCCAAGCAGCTAGAGTGAAAAGGAAAGTACTTACATGCACGGTTGGGGACAGTCACAGGAGGGAAAGGAAAGCTGCATTAGCAACACAGCAATGAACACTTGATGAACACAGACACATTACAGTTGGGACCCATTGAAGAACTTTCTAGCACTACACTATGAAGGGTGAGCTTACTGTGCCTATTGGCATTGGCGTTGGACAGCGGAAAGGAGTTTTTAAAAAGCATCTATTCGTATAAGTGACAGTGAAGACAATAAACTACCTAAAGCTTGGCCAGGGGTTCACACCATGGAAGGATGTGAAGGTGAGGTAGACCGCATTTCTAAAGAGACATTAGCATAGGAAGTAATGGACAGGTGAAGAGGGCATACCATGACGATGTGGCTTTGTTGAGATTCACTGTTGACTGACTGTTGCATGTCCCATTGCTCCAGCTCAAGAGGTACCAACATTGGTAAAGAGTCATCCTCATCAATTTTGGACACATTGTTTGGAACATTGTTGATTGGCCTGCAAAAAGAGACTTGGGGTATGAGCATAATACATCTGAGTCATGAAATGACAACTCACTGTGATAGTGGAATCATTGAAGCAGGCTGGTAGTGCATCATTGGTGTTGTAGTTGAAGGAGTGATGCTTGTGCATCCTTCAAAGTGTGTTGCATATTGGCAAACTGAGAAATTTCTGGAATCTTCAAGCCCTCGAAAGGGAATCTTCAAGTCCTCAAGAAAGCAACATGGGCAAATGACAGTTGCCTCAAAAAAGAGGATGCTGTTTTCAGTAGCGTTTGTCGATAATGATGATGAGGGTAGGAAAAAACAGCAAGGATTGCTCTGATCATGTCAGCAGGTCCAGATCACCAGCATGCCATGTCAGGCATTCTCTCTCTTCCTTCACTTGTAATTTCTCTTCATTCTACTCAACATTACATTATTTACTACCTATTGACTACCCACTTATTGGTGAACTGCTACTGATGAAGAAATTGACACCTCAGCAACAATGACGCAAGGTCAGATATAAGCAGTTACATGCTAGCCAATCAGGACAAACAGTCGTCTTTTGTGGTGTTGATTACCTACTACCAGAGAATTTTACTCATGCATCACCCCAGATCATGACAGACAACATTGAATCATTTCTTTGGGTACTATACATTTATTGCAGACTGCGGGAAGGACAGAAAAGGAGATTAAATTATGACTGCATCGATTAAGGGCAAAATGAGGAAGGAAGATTGTTACACTATCTACCACTTGTCAGCAGCACAGTGCCCTCTTCTTCACTCATCTCAACACAGCACCTTCTTCAATACCCACCTGCTCATCACCTTTCTTGTCACCTTTGCTACTTTCATCCCTGTCTTCTTATAAGAGCAGTGTACCATCCTTGTTGGCAAGCTCTAGGCCCAACAAGACGTAGTAACCCATGCCAACAGCTCTGCTATTAACAGTCAACTCCACAGTGTTGTAAACTCCCAGATCAAAATGTTCCTGTGGCATCAGCTCTATCATCTCTGTGTGAAATTCAGCTTGGTGTTCAATGGGGACCTTCATGAGACTTTTCTTGTCTCTGGTGATGGTTATACTGGTAGAAGATCCCTGATGAGCATACTTGTGAGTGATCTTCAGTACCACATTGCCTTCCATCAGTGCCTGGAAATTGAGAGCAATTTGTGACTTGTCCTTTATTGTCCACATTTTGTTGAAATTGTTACCCAAGGCTGTAAAACCCCACAGGGTGATACTAGGCAAGGTCTCTTGAGCCATCTCCACTGCAGGAGTCTCCTCCCATTGATCCCACTCATCATCAACATAAATATAGATGCTATGGCCTCTTGCAAGCCTAATTTCATGCAGGATAGCAGCCACCTCCCCTGTAATTTTGTACTTCTTGTGGAAAGAAAGGGATGTCAACCTTGGCATGTCATTGACAACAGCTGCAAGCTTGACCAAGGTGTCAGAATCTGTAACCTGCCAAAATTGCACCTGCAAAATTGTATCTTTGCCTTGAGAACTCCATCAATGCCCACATTTGAAACAACTTCACCCAAGATCTTCACCCTGTTTCAAGTAAGACTGAGTTCGAGCAGGTCTATCATCCTACATCCAAACAGTGATTGGCTACTTTGGAGATTAAGGCTAGTGTGACATTGGAGTATCTGCTGTCAGAGATTTTTCATGATAGATTGTACTTGACTAAGAAGTAGACAGAGATAGAAGCTATTGTAAGCAGCTGAAGAAACTTTGAAGTCTTGGCCTGGATGCTGGCCAGTTATGTTCTCTATAAGGTAATCCCAGTCATCCCAAAGTATACACCTGCTGGGTCCATGCTCCAACTTTTTCCTTCTTTCTTCCATACAATGGACTTGGTCATTCAGCCAGTTCCATGAGTTGATATTCCAATCACAGACTGCCTGTTCCTTCAGGTGGTCACTGTCAAGTTCTTTGGTCATCTGCTGATGACAGTCCCACAATTTGTGCTCCCAGCAATGAACTTCCTCCAAAAGTCCCCTCTCTATATCACCACAGTAATTATCCAACACATAATTGATCTGCTGTTCCTCCTCCCCTCGAGATGTCAATCTCAATCAGAGCCAATTGGTGCACTGTATGATCTCATCAATGTCATGGTACAATTCAACATTTTTGTTCTCAATTTCCCTCCATTTTGCTGAGAAGTTGAGAAACACCAAGCCATCGTATCATCCTCCATCTTCCAAGCTCTCTTCAACTGTGATGACATGCTTCCTATCCTCATATTGTAACTGCTGACTTCTTGTATCATGCGTCATCAGAGTCCACTTTGTGAAGAGTGTTTCATAACTGTGTTGAAGGGGAATATGATGGGGAATCACCATATTATGCCTCGGGATGAGTGGTCCTTCCTGTCGCAGATATTTGTTGCCAAATCGTAATGTCAACTGGTCCATGATAGACAGGTGATGCGCCTTAACCCTTTCTTCTATGTCATGGGTTAGTGAACAAATCCCTTGTTTTGGGGGATATTATGCTCGTCGACATCAATTGATCAGGCACAGAAGATTTTGAAGGCACAAGGAGACCTGGCTGATGACAATGGAGTGGGAGGAGATGGAGAGGGAGAGGAGGACTCAGAGGAGGAGGATGCATGTGTATATATCCAACCAGTGTGTTCTGTCAAATCAAAGACAGTGATATAGAGTAATGGTTTCTTATCACTTTCACTTTTGCAAGTGAGAGTGTAGTATAGAGCATACTGAGGATCACTGAAGTGTTCTACCTGACTGAAGTATGATGTGATCTTGGGCAGAAAGTCATCTGCTCAAACCATCAGTGGCATGAGCTCCTCTTCTGTCTCATACCCAAATTTATCACAAGTGGGTAAGGGAGATTCATCATTTAGTTTGACGGAAAGGGAAAATGGAGGTGCATCATCATATCCTGGATTTACACCACATAGTATTATGCAGATAATCAAGAGTCTGGCTTCCAAAACAAGCCAGCTTAAGATAGCCAGAGGTTTCAAGGAATTCTGGACGACAGTGAAGCAACTGATGTAGCCAGCCACAGAACTGACCACCTCAAAGAACAAAAGGATTTGAAAATTCAAGAGAAAGCAGTGAAGTTGTCCATCCTGATAAACCAGAAGTTTTGGTTCTTTTCTAAGCTGTTCCTCCACTATCACGTGTAATCATATTTTGATGACCAAGGGAATCATGGTGGCACAGAGAAAGCCACCAAGTGCCCTGGTGACAGGAAAGGCCCAATGAGTAAAGGTGTCACAAAGAGGCGAGCACTTAGATAGTGATAACAAGGAGCTGCAGGCTCGACTCGACTAACAGACAGCAGTAAGTACTGGAACTGGTCCCAACAACGAAGAGGTCAAGATGGGGAACCAGGTGTCAGGGTGGGGCTTATATATGTAAAAGTAAAGCTGTAAAGAAAGCTGTAAAGAAAGCTATAAAGGAAGCTGTAAAGGAAGCTGTCAAGAAGCTGTATCGAAGCTGTATCGGAGAAATGAAAGGTCCGGTGCGTAGCATGTGGAACAAGAGTCAAATGGTGTAAAGGTCCAAGGATACGGAGATAAGAAGAAATAAATAGTACCAAATATAGACGTCATGACATTACCCCCCTCCTATGCTTCATCATCCTTGATGAACCTTAAGTCTTTGTTGCCTCTGGGTGTTTCTTGTGGAATGCTGTGATTTTACGCTTCGCATTTTTGAGATTCGCAACTGTATCCTTTCCACTTGACAAGGTATTCCAGTCGCCTCCATCGTATCCTGCTATCCAGAAGGGTGTCCACTTCGTACTCAGGCTCATCCTCCCCCTCGAGGTATACTGGCTCTGGTTCCTCAGGTAAGAGTCCATTCACTGGATTACCCTTGTAGGGGTAGAGTTTGTCGACATGGAATACTGGGTGCAGGCGATTAAGAGTTTCAGGGAGGTCTAACCGATAGTCCAAATCTCCAATTTTCTCTACAATCTCGTATGGTCCCAGTTGCCGATCCCCCAACTTGTCACTTGAAAGTTTCAAGTCGATGTCTTCTGCACTCAGCCAGACATGATCCCCGACCTTGAACTGATGTCCTTTCCGTTTCCCTCTTTCATATCCTTCCTTCATCCAGCGCTTAGCCAGGTGTAGTGCTGATCCTGCATCTCTTTGAACCTGTCTTAGGATTTCGAGACGGTCTTCTACATTTGGGATGCCTGTGCGCCGGCCTACCGGTATGTTGAATAGAGGAAGGTAGCCATAAGTCACCTCAAAAGGCGCCATGCCGTGTGCGGGAGTTCAGAACAAACTCGGCCATAGGAAGGTGCTCCACCCAATCGTCCTGTCTGTAGTTGGTGTAGAGGCACAGATATTTCTCCACCTCCTGGTTGGCTCGTTCTGTCTGTCCATTTGTCTGGGGTCGGTAGCCTGAGGAAAGGCTTGACTTGATCCCGAGTCGGTCCAACAAAGAACGCATGGTTTGCGCTGCAAACTGTGGACCACAATCTGATACAAAGCGGAGTGGGAGGCCATGAAGGCAGAAGATTTCTCGATAGTATAGGTCGGCGACTCCAGTAGCAGTGATATTAGAGGTGCAGGGAAGGGTGTGGACTTGTTTTCCATAGAGGTCAGTGCAGACCAGGATTGCATCATAGCCTTGCAAGGATGGTAGCTGTGTAATGAGGTCAACTCCAACTTCTTTCCAGAGTCCTAAGGGTACGTCCAAAGGCTGGATTACTGCTTGCGGATGACGTTGCAGCTTCTTCCTGGTGCATTTATCACATCCCTCCACATACTTCTCCACAAAAGAGCGAATGGTGGGCCACCAGAAGTGTGAGGTTACCAAATCGAGTGTTCCATGTAGTCCTGGATGTCCTGCTGATGGTTCGTCATGGCATTGTTCTACTATTGCCCTCTGCAGGTCTTCATTTGGGGGAACGTAGACTCGCCCCTTGTGATATACCAATCCATTATCCTCCTCCCATTCAGGTAAACCATTGGCCAGTCGTTGCAATCCTTCCTTCTTCAACTGCTCTAGTCCTTTTAACACCTCCACTTCTCTTCCCAGTGCCTGACGAATTCGTTCCTCTAGAGGGTTGGCCAGCGTAGTGGCGGCGAGCCTTACAAAGTGTTCTGGTTTGAGTACTGTAGTTTCCAGATTGTCTTCCCGGTCCGTTACTTGGTGGGAGGAGAGGCGAGAGAGGGCATCTGCTTGGGTATTCGCTTTGCCTGGGCGATGGACTAGTCAAAAGTCAAAGCGTGATAGCCACAGGGCCCATCTTGCTTGTCGTCGACTAAGATCCTGTGCTGTTCACCAGAACTCTAGATTGGAGTGATCTGTGATAATTTCAAAGGGCTGTGGTAGTCCTTCCAGATAACTCCGCCAATCTTTCAGTTCCTCGATAATAGCCAGCATCTCTCAGTTGTAGATTTCGTAATTGCGTTTGGCTGACTGCATGGATGCAGAACAGAATGCTACTGGGTGCCAGAGACCGTCTTCCAACATCTGCATTAGAGCTCCTCCTGTCGCGAAGCCCGAAGCGTCTACTTCGACTCGGGTGGGACGATCTGGTGACCAGAGTGTAAGAATGGGTGCAGACATGAAGGCTGTTTGAAGGGAGTCAAAGGCTTCCTGTTGGTGAGTTCCCCAATTAAATGAGATGTCTTTACGAGTGAGGTCGTTCAGAGGCTGAGCAGTTTTAGCAAAGTTCTCTATGAATCGTCGGTAGAAATTTGCAAAGCCCAAGAACGCCCAAACGTCGCGGACATTGCGGGGAACTGGCCAGTGCTGTACTGCTGCCACCTTCACTGGGTCCATGCAAACTTGCCCTTCCCAGATAATCAGCCCCAGATATTCTATCTCTTCTCGTTCAAACTCGCATTTCTCTGGCCTCAGATACAGATCATTCCTTTTCAACCTGGCTCCTCAGTGTTCTTCCAGAGTCCCACTGAAGATCAGGATGTCATCCAGATAAACTGCTACCTTGCCTGCTGCGATCAAGTCTGAGAAGATGGAGTTCATGAGGCCCTGGAAAGTAGCTGGCGAGTTTGTCAATCCGAAGAACATGACAGTAGGTTCGAAAAGTCCTCAGTTGGTTGCAAATGCTGCCTTCCACTCGTCCCCCTGTTTGATCTGGACATTGTTGTAACCCCAATGTACGTCAAACTTGGTGAAGTATTTGGCACCTTGAAGGCGGCTGACTATGTCGGCAACAAGGGGAAGAGGGTAGCGGTTCTTAATAGTGTACTCGTTTAGGCGTTGGTAATCCTGAACAACCCGAAGTTTCCCGTCTTTCTTCTTCACAAAGAAGACTGGAGAGGACAGAGGGGATTTGGAGGGCCAGATATATCCCTTGCGGACATTTTCGTCAAGGAATTGATCGAGTTCCTGCTGTTCATTGATGGACATCGGGTAGATTTTGGTTCGTAGGGTAGTGGGTGCTCCAGGTACCAGTTCAATAGCATGATCCCAGGGTTTGTGTGCAGGAAGGCGTTCCAACTCAGCTTTGGAGAAGACCTGAGAATAATCCTGATATTGAGGAGGGACTATCTCCTCAAATGACTGTTTCGGTTTCATCCGGTTTGCCTCTTCAGCCAGCTGCTGTGAGTAAGTGAACCCTGCAGCACACCAGACTTCTTCTCCAGTGTCAGCAAGGATCCCTGCTTTCTTCCAGGAGCGCCTTGTAGTGCGGTTAGCACAAATGCAATATACTTGGGGTTCCTCTTCCTACTCTTCTGCTGCCAGATCTGAGGGTTGGTCTGTGGGTGCATGTGTTCCCTGAGGAATTGACTGGGTTGGTTCAGATTCTGCGCCTTCCAGGATGACATTTCCCCTTGAGGTTGGTCCGAAATTGGTAGCAACGAACTGATCCTGATTGGGGATCTCTTCCACTGATGGGGGCAGTGCTACAGGGATTTGCAGCCGGCCGCCTGTCCAGTCAATCTGTGGGTTCATCTTACGCAGCCAGGGAAGACCCAGGATGACGTCTTCTCTGCCTAAGTCCGTAACCAGAAAATCTAGCCATGCCTCCTGTCCATCTGCTGTCATAGCTAGCCGACAGAACCGATCTATATGCCCTGCTCGGTTAAGGGTCCCATCAATGTTGTAGACATCTCGGGGTTTACAGAGGGGATAGGTTTGGATCTGGTGTCGCTTTACAAATGACCGTCCCAGGAACAGTCCTGTAGCTCCGCTGTCAACCATCGCCACTACCACTGCCTCATTTCGTCTTCCTCGGAGTTTCACACGTATATGGAAGTGAGAAGCACAAGATTCTATTTCGGGGATACTGGATATGGTACATGAGGGAATAGAATTGTACGAGGAACAAGAGAGCATATGGGTATTCAGGGGTGTTCGCACCGTGGCAGGAACAGACACCTGTTTCAAAAACCCTGTTGGTTAGCGATGTTACGGAGTAAGGCAGTTTGATCGGTGATAGATTGTTGCAAGGCAGAGAGCGTAGACGGCGATTCAGTGGATGAGGAAGCGGTGACAGTAGCAGTGGGGGCAGCGGCAGGGGTAGGAGAGGGTGGATCATCGGGGAAAAGACTAAAGGTATCACTAATAGTGGCAGCCACACATTGTCTACTTCGACCCCCTCCTCTGGGTTGACCCATGTATTGGTCCTGACAGACGGAAGAACGATGACCCATCCTCTCACAGTAGTCACACTTGTCACATCCATGGTTCCCATCTTGTTTCATGTGATCCTTGGAACTGCAGCCGTAGCAGCGCCCCTGCATCGCCTTCTGGTAGTCCACGAAGGTGCGTCTGTTACCTTGGGGACGCTCAGTATGGGAGGCGTCAACGTCCATGGCATTAGGGTCTTGCACAGAGGGGAATCTGGAGAGGGATGGGGTAGGGCCAGTGACTGGTTTTCCTACGAACTCTGCTAGGGTCTGTTCCACATGAAGTGCTCGGTTGATCAGCTCATCTAGGTTTTTAGGGGCCTCCGTCTGTCCTAGCTCCACATTTGCTAATGGGAACAACAGGTCCTTATGAAGGCGCTTTCAGAACTTGTACTGGAGGTCCTGATCCGAGAACCCAGTCTTCTCTGCCCACATCTTGAAAATCTGAGAGAACTCCGCAACTGTTTTATCTCCCTGTTTCAATGCATCGAGCTTGTTCTTGGCCAACTGCTGCTCATTTGCTACCCCGAACTGAACTTTTAGTGCATGGGTGGAGTTGTCCCAGTTCCCTTCCCAGGGGAAGACTGCTCCAGCTTCATCTGCTCGGACTCTGCTGATATGACGAGCATACTCTGTGGCCCATTCTGCAGCAGGTCCTTCCATCATAAGGAGTGCTTCTGCAATGCACTTCTGTGGATCGAGTTTCCCACTGTCAAGTTTGAGCCGCTTTTGTTCTCCAGCCCAGAGAATGAAGAGAGATAGGAACGAGTCGAGTTTGGCTGGTTCGCCTTTGAACGGGGCCAGTTTGGCAGTTTTTTCTGAGGATTCGTGGGTAGGTCTATTGACCAAATTGGTGATTGCCTGCTGCAGCTGGTTCTGGTTGTTGACCAGAGCCTGGAGGAGGTTTTTCAAGGGTGGCGGAGGACATGTTGATGTCAGTGATTGGGGAAGCAATGGGACTGAGTGGGGCTGGTGACACGGGAAGAGGGGATGGATTGGGTACGAGTGTAGGACTGGGACGGGCTGTTGGTATGGCAGAAGGTGGAGCAGATAGCGGTAGTGGGGTGTGAGTGATGTCTGGTGATGGAACAGTGGAAGTACTAGAAACAGGGCCGAAGAATGGCAGGTGGCTGAAGGCAAGGCATAGGAAGTGGGAGCGGAGTAGGGCTGGATTGCTGGGTAGGATTATACTGTGTTCTCCTTCCCAGGAGTAGTAGCGGACCTGGGGGATGGATTGATGAGCATGGGGACAAGGCTGTTGCTGGCAGTTGTTGTAGAGTTCTTCTCCGTTTTCAAGGTAGCTGTCGATATCAAAGCTGACGTGCTTCTGATCTGTTAAGTCAAGACCGTGTAGCCAATCTACACAGAGCAATGGCATCGGAGGTGGTGGGGGAGATGCAGAGACAGATGAATCAGAGACTGAGGATGGTACAGTGTATCATCCAGACGTGGTGGCAGTAGTACCTGCAAGGGTGTCCTATACGGAGGCCACCGGTGCAGTAAGGGATCTTGAGCTAATGTCACAAAGAGGCGAGCACTTAGATAGCGATAACGAGGAGCTGCAGGCTCGACTCGACTAACAGACAGCAGTAAGTACTGGAACTGGTCCCAACAACGAAGAGGTCAAGATGGGGAACCAGGTGTCAGGGTGGGGTTTATACAGTGGCCAAAAAAAATGTCCACATGTTTGGCACTTTTGGAAAGATTGCTGATTTAAGAGCTATTGAGCAGAAATCTCAAAACATGGCTGGTGGTAGCAAGAAAGCTTTTGATTAGAGCTACAATAATCTGTCTGTTTTGTCTTATTTGGCCACATATCTGTGGAGTTATGATTGATTTAAAATTGTATGTCATTTGGACAATTTTTTGAGTTGCCACTTCAAAATCATTATTGCAATAACCTGATGTGTTATACATGATGTCATGGGTGGAGCTGTACATTAATGTGATGTATACACCACAATGATGTCATAGCTGCCAGCTGGAGCATATATAGCAACATACAGATGCTCTACAGCTTCTATGAAAATCATGGGGTCCCTCATATCAGCCCAGAAAGACAATCTCTACTCTCTCCTCCAAACTGCCCCTCCCTCTATCAAAATTTCAGCT
Organism: Tetrapyrgos nigripes; assembly: GCA_013368315.1. Classification (NCBI taxonomy): domain Eukaryota; kingdom Fungi; phylum Basidiomycota; class Agaricomycetes; order Agaricales; family Campanellaceae; genus Tetrapyrgos; species Tetrapyrgos nigripes. Next base: position 42,817 of record JAACJM010000265.1, on the reverse strand, counting down.
CAGACTGAAGTATGAAAGCAGAGTGTTGCTTTTATAGGTAGAGAGACATGTTCTGATAAAGGAAACCATTGGATATAGCACTTTAGAAAGTTAATACCCAGCTGAAAAATGGCCACCTCTGGATCAACTCCCATATTATTAATGCTTTCCAGGATTTTGTTACTTAAGATGGTCATATAGTGTTTGCAATCTATCTTCCCCTTCATCTGGACCATTTTTACTGCTTACTGTTGCCCCATACCCTACCCCATCATGTCATTTTCTCTCTCAAATGTCATCATTTCTGTCACATCTTGCTGTACCATGAATTTATCTCTCTTTTCTCACACATGCTGGGGCATATTTGCCCCAAAATAATTGGTTTTGGTTTTATCTGAGAAAATAACCCACTTCTAGCCTTCTACAGCCCGGTCTTTTTACATCTGTGCAAACTTCAAGTGAGCCTTGCTGCAAGTCACTGTAAGTTTGCACTTGTTCTGTGTTTTGGAGATCGCCACAAGATGTTTTCAGGAATGTTTTGGCTGTTATAGGTTGGGACAGGTTGTCCAAGAAGAGCCTTGATGTTTCAGGCCACTTGTGTAGCAATCTGGCTTTACCAGAATGGATTTTTTTCCAATCTAACCTCTTCACAAGTAGTAGAGAGCCTCCTAGGACACCCTGCTGTATTGTTCTCATTGTCTGTATTTGTCTTTTAAGCCACAAAAGCAACTCTTGGCTTCCATACTCCAGTCTGAGCTGCAATTTTTGCAGATGGAGAGGCAGTTAAGAGGAGAGAGTAGAGATTGTCTTTCTGGGCTGATATGAGGGACCCCATGATTTTCATAGAGGCTGTAGAGCATCTGTATGTTGCTATGTATGCTCCAGCTGGCAGCTATGACATCATTGTAGTGTATACATTACATTAATGTACAGCTCCACCCATGACATCATGTATAACACATCAGGTTATTGCAATAATGATTTTGAAGTGGCAACTCAAAAAAATTGTCCAAATGACATACAGTTTTAAATCAATCATAACTCCACAGATATTTGGCCAAATAAGACAAAGCAGACAGATTATTGTAGCTCTAATCAAAGGCTTTCTTGCTACCACCAGCCATGTTTTGAGATTTCTGCTCAATAGCTCTTAAATCAGCAATCTTTCCAAAAGTGCCAAACATGTGGACAATTTTTTTGGCCACTGTATATGTAAAAGTAAAGCTGTAAAGAAAGCTGTAAAGAAAGCTGTAAAGGAAGCTGTAAAGGAAGCTGTCAAGAAGTTGTATCGAAGCTGTATTGGAGAAATGAAAGGTCCGGTGCGTAGCATGTGGAAAAAGAGTCAAATGGTGTAAAGGTCTGAGGATACGGAGATAAGAAGAAATAAATAGTACCAAATATAGATGTCATGACAAAAGGATGGGAGGTGGTTATTTTTGTTGAGATAAATATATGGGACAATGCTAAGGATGCATGAAACAGCCATAAAGACCATCATAAAATGATTCCATTTAGTGCAGTGGGTACAAACAGTAATACTGGAGTCTTCATGGACATGGAGGTCTTTGAGGAGTGAATGAAGACGGGAACCAGTGAGATATTGAGGGGAAGGCAAGTTACATTCATGTTTCTGTCGTTTATGAGTCTCCCACAGTACTCCCCATACCAGTGGGACCTCTGACTTCTCTGACTTGTCAACAGCAGCCTCATCCTTCTCCCGTCATACATCCTTGTCAAGCAGTATCAATGGCCCAAAACTCGGCATCAGCTAATATTCATGCACCATGGAAATTCCAAGAGGGGATGTAGATGCTTGCAACCAGAGTTTTGAACGCAGCCCTGAAGATGGATAAGGGAGTAGCAGCAACATAAAAGTAGCCTCTGGTCAAGCCAGAACTGACGTGCTCCTCACACTGCTCAGTTTCTAGCAGGGGAAGTAAGGCAGAGATGTCCTGGATGCCACCAGTGATGGTAGTTCCGAAACTTCCAGCACTATCAGACATGTCTAACATGTCTGTATCAATAGTCAAATTAAAACAAGGTTTTGAAGCCCAATTTCTTTTTGTAGTTATCTGCTCAAAAACTGAAGTTAGTAACAAAGTTAATGGAAGACATCATTTTCCCTAGGCAGGGATTCGAATGGATGCCCTGAGGTCCTGCAGGCTACATGTCAAATCACTGAGGTTCTTTTATGTACAAGGGATGCAAGAATGACTGATAACAAGTGCTGTATACATACATAGTGCAGATTACAGGCAATAGAGTGTCTAAATGTATATCATCCACATTTCCACCACGGATGAATTCAACATAGACTGTATTACGAGGCCAAATGAAATGGTGCATTTCTGCATGTGGCTATGTCAATTACATTCCAATTTCTCCTGACTTTCTCTTTCCACATTTTTCTGAATTGGCAATTTTCCGTTTCATTTCTGACAGCTTACAGGGTCTAATGCATCCTTGTCGATCTCTTTTTCTTCTCTCATGCTGATAGTATGTTTCTATCGGCTTGACAGATAGATTAGCAGATAGAGGTACAATAGTAGGGGAGATACTGCCCAGCATCGATAGACTCTTTTGTCCAATGACTGCAAACCTCCCAGAAGAAGAATGAGGGCAAGGAGCGTCCAAAGGTGCAACAGCGACTGCCACTCAGTCTAGGGCTCCAGCACAAGGGACTTCAACTTTGAAAGATGGAGCAGATGCCCAGTGTTGATGATAGACACCTGGATCATCAACTATTATTGTAGAGAGTGGGATTAGGAATTTGGAGGAGAGTATATACTATACTCTTGCATCCAGAGGCATCTTGCAGTGGACACGTTGGAGATGTGACCATGTCAAGCCACTGATGCACCTGTGTCCTATTCTGTCTCCAAAAATATCATCTATCAACAGACCTATCTAAACTTTAGATAGATGGTCCATTTGGACTTCTATCTGTATCTATATCTGTGCTTCAGATATACAGGATTTCTGGACTCAAATCTGCAAGAGCAATAGACCATCTTTCTTTTGCTTGAATAACTGTACAAATTAGACAGTCTTTTTGTACTTATTTCTATAGGTGAAAGAAGTGACACCAACTTCAGCCAAGCAGAGCTCAGAAAAATAATGCTGGATTATTGGATTTCATTCACAAACATCCTGAATCTGAATGACAGTAAAGGCTCTTCAAGCTTGTAAGTCAGTCTCCTTCACTCTGAATGATAGTCTTAAACTTCATTCTTAAGGTCCCATTTAGCTGGAGTATGAAGCTCATAATTGAATCTCCTTCACTCTTCAGACTAGAGTCTAGTATCTGAATAATGCTACTTACTTATGACCAGGTATTGATGCAGCCGAATGGCTATAACACAATGATCATGGAAGGCTAGCATACTGAGGGCTGGACAGGTGAAATCGTTGTAGTGGCCACTGAAACCCATATCCTCATGAATCATCTTCATCATTTCTGCGATGAATCACGCTGAGCTTTTGCCACTGGCTTGAAGAGCTCCAATGTCATCAGCTGGATATTCACATAAAGGCTACTATCTCCCTGTATATGGTAGGCGAGAGCAGCACAGTTCAAATCCAATTTTCACTCACATTTTGAAGCAAACCATGCTGTTCTCGCTGGTTCCCAGGCCCCTATTTTTTTCTACTTTCCCTCTTCGTAGTTGCTTTGTAGTAGCCTCACCTGAGCGTAAATGATACTAAAACCACTGCAGCAGATTGTTTTTTTATGGCATTTAGGAAGATATTCCCTTATGGTCATAGCTCTATTACTGAATCTGGGGTGCCATGGACACAAAAATATTGCAAAAAGAACATCACAATGAGGCCAAGTACTTCCTTTAGTGAGGTTTGTAGGGCTCTGTATATGAGAGACTAGTATTGTGGACAGTTCAAAGTTATGAGCTTTTGGAATCGAATTTGGAGTGCAACTGCCTCATCTATATATTAATAGCCATGGTCTCAAGGAGCTGAAGGAGATAAAACAAGTATGTAACTGCTTCCTCTGAAGCTTGCAGGGCTCTTCCAATACTTTATTTACCCACATTAAAGAGCTTCTAGAATGTGTGATAAAGAGCACACACTTGGCTCTAAGCAGTAGTAGACAGAACAACAGTAGACAGATAACAATGAGAGACTAGTCCCAAGACAAAGTTAATATTGAATAAAGACAAGGAATACATGAGATGCTCACCTAGTCCCAAGACGAAGAGGTCAAGATGGGGACTAGGGAGCTATTACTCTAAGCTTATATACACAGAACAGAAAGAAAGATAAAAACTGAGCAAAGCGAAGAAAGGAATCAGAGAACTGTCCAGAACAATCAAAGTACAGCCTATTGTCCCTGTAAGAGATGTATCATGAAAAGATGAACAAAAGATGAACAAGCTGTGTGTAGTGTCCCTGTAAGAGATGTATCATAAAAAGATGAACAAATGATGAAACAGGGGATGATAGCTGTGCATAGATGATCAAGGAAAGATGAACAAAAGATAGGGCAAAGGATGAACAAAATGATGAACAAAAGGCAGTGACTGATGAAGAAAAGAAACAGAAAATGAACGAAAATACCCTCATTACCCCCCTTCTAAGACTCAACGTCCTCAATGAGTCAAATCCTTGGAGCTTTTGGATTCTTCTTGTGAAAAGCCATTATCGAGTGTTTTGCATTGTCGAGGTTGTAGATTGGCTCCCAAGGATTATGTCCTTCATTGTATCCTTTCCACTTTACCAAGTACTCCATCCTTCTCCACCAATCCAACTGTCCAAAATCTTTTCTACTTCATACTCTGGCTCATCCCCCTCTTCCAGATAGATAGGTTCCAGTTCTTCTGGAAATAAACCGTTGACTTCATTTCCTCCAAATGGATAGAGTTTGTCAACATGGAACACAGGATGAATATGATCCAACCCTGTTGGCAAATCCAAGCAATAGTCCAATGGTCTGATTTTCTCCAGGATTTCGTATGGTCCTAACTGTCTGTCCCCCAACTTCTCACTTGACAACTTCAGATTTATATTCTCTGCACTCAACCACACGTAATCTCCAACTTTGAATCCGTGTTCATACCCCTCCTTCTGTTTCCTCTTTCCCAAATGAAGAGCTGCTCCTGTGTCCTTCCGAACTTCTCGCAAAATGTCAATCTGCTTCTCTACTTCTGGAATCCCTGAGCACCTTCCCACTGGTATATTGAAGAGTGGTAGATAACTGTAAGTCACTTCGAAGGGCGACATGTTGTGAGCAGAGTGAGTTCGGGAATTGATAACAAACTCTGCTAAAGGAAGGTGTTCAGCCCAATTGTCTTGTTGTTGATTTACAAATAATTGAAGATACTTCTCTACTTCCTGGTTGGCTCGCTCTGTCTGTCCATTGGCTTGCAGGTGGTATCCTGATGTGAGATTGGATTTGATCCCCAATCATTTGAGTAGCATCTGCATAACTCTGGCTGCAAATTGCAGTCCTTGATCTGAAACGAAATGTAGAGGCAGTCTGTGAAGTTGGAAAATCTCTCGATAAAAGAGATCTGCCACTCCCTCTGCATTGATGTTGGACGTACATGGGATTGCATGAATCTGTTTCCCATAAATGTCATTTGCTACCATGATAGCATCATACCCATTTGACTCCGGAAGTTGAGTTATCAAATCTACTCCAACCTCCTCCCATAATCCCTTTGGAACTGTCAACGGTTGCACTATTGCTCTCAGGTGTCTTTGCAACTTCTTCCGTGCACAAGTATCACATCCTTCAATAAACTTTTCTGCAAACGATCTCATCTTTGGCCACCAAAAATGAGTATCCACCAAATCTAGAGTCCCATGTAACCCTGGATGCCCTGCAGTAGGATCATCATGACACTGTTGTACGACATCTGCCCTTAACTGTTCATCTGGGGGAACATATATGTGTCCTTGATGATATACCAACCCATTATCTTCCTCCCATTCTGCTAAACCATTTGCCAATCTCCTCAACCCATTCTTCTTCAACTCCTTAAGTCCTTCTAATACCTCAGCTTCCCTTTCTGATGCTTTATGTATCCTCTCCTCCAACGGGTTTTCCAGTACAGCTGCGGGAATGGTTGCCAAATGGATAGGTTTGAGCACTGTTTGTTGCAGGTTATCCTCCCTATCAGAGACTCAATGTTCTGGCATTCGTGACAGTGCATCTGCTTGTGAATTTGACTTCCCGGGTCAATGAACTAGTTGAAAGTTGAATCGAGAAAGCCAAAGGGCCCATCAAGCTTGTCTTTGACTAAGATCCTGAGCGGTATAGGGAAATCTGCGGGTACCCCATGCGGGTCTGCGGGTGGGCTGCGGGTACCATTAAATATTTGAGTTCAGCATTCTATGGCATACATACGAGCATTTGTAACATAGTAGAGAGACATAAAAGTGAATATAGAGCTTGTAGATAGACTTCAACGAAGTGTAGTGAAACTCAAATGTACATGGGTAAGCACAGCCACTCACTCCCATCTGCAGTAGTCTCATTCCTAACTCGAGTATTTCTCTACAAAGCAGCCTAGATATTTTTGCCAAAAGCTTATTGCATGCACTAGAGACTATTTCCATTCTCTGCATGCCAATATTCTATGAATTATGTACCCAAAATACCCTTAGACTTGAAATGAAGCCTGCATCAATAAAACTCTTCGTGGTTCGCAGTGTAAATGCAACATACTCATTCTAATACATCACTGAGTCAATGTTTCAAGTGTTCAATAAAGTAATTTGTTCATCCAATTCTAGAAAAGTCAAGATCAATGTGAATTCAGCCCAAGGTTTACTAGAATTTATGATAGAAATTTACTTCTACACTTTGAGCATGTCAAGGTACTGGCTATTAGTACAGAAGCTACAGCATTCCTTGTTTTCAAACTGTTAGATGTTGTGTGGATGTTAGTAATGCTCACGAATGGTACCCGCATGGTACCCACAGTGGCTGTGCACATGCAGGTACCATGCGGGTACCTATGCGGGTACTATGTTTCTTGCCTTGATGTTGTATGAGAGTCTGTTGAAGAGAATGAACGGCTATTTGCACATACATACTACTGTCCTGGCATGAATGAAAGCTCAGTCTCTCTGACCAAAAAAAATCCAGAAGAAATCCAAAAAAAAAATAAATAGAAAATGTCAAATCTGGCCTTGGATTTTTTGGCTGTGATTTGTGACTGAACTGCCTTTCATGCTGGTACACTAACCTGCCTGCTAAAGTAGCATCAACAGCGGGCCGTATGATGCTTTTACCAAGCCATTTCTACAAAAAGAATATTCTATGCAACTAAGGCTATGTAACGTTGGATACTCATACTTACAAGCAGTCCCATTTGCAGAGAAGGGCAAAAGTAAGTGCAGAGTGGGTCAGAAAGTGTCAATGATAGGTGATGCTGAGTCTTGCATATACCACGTAAATCCCATCATTTTTGTATGAATGATTTTACCTCAATACCGACAGCGCATTCTGTTCTTTGTGAAATTGCTACACAACAGACTCTGCATTTTGAAAGGACTATCTACACAATAAAAAGAGCAATTAGAAGGCTTAATCAACTAAGATTCTACATGATAAGCAAAGGGTAATGGGTACCCGCATCACCCACATCACCCGCATGTACCCGCTGTGTACCCGCATGGGGTACCCGCAGATTTCTGATACCCAGATCCTGAGCTGTATGCCAGAACTCTAGGTTGGAATGATCGGTTACAATTTTGAATGCCTCTGGTTGTCTCTCCAAATAATGCCTCCAGTCCTTCAATGCCTCTATAATCACAAGCATTTCCTGATCATATATCTTGTAATTCCGTTCAACAGGTTGCATGGAGGAAGAACAAAATGCGACTGGGTGCCAAAGACCATCCTCTAACTTCTGCATCAACACTCCCCCTGTTGCAAATTCTGATGCATCCACTTCTATCCTCGTCGGCTTTCCAGGTTCCCAAAGGGTAAGGATCAGTGCTGACACAAAAGCTTCTCTGAGTTGCTCAAAAGCTGCTTGCTGATGAGTTCCCCAGTCAAATGTGACATTTTTACATGTCAAGTCATGGAGTGGCCTGGCTATCTTAGAGAAGTCTTTAATAACGCGTCAGTAGAAATTGGCAAATCCCAGGAACCCTCGTAGATCTTGGAGTGTCTTCGGTGTCTTCCAATCCTTTACTGCTGCTACCTTCACTGGATCCATTCATACCTGCCCCTCCCCTATTACCAGTCCTAGATATTCAATCTTCTCCTGCTCGAACTCACACTTCTCTGGCCTCAAATATAAATCATGCTTTTCTAACCTCTTCAAAACTTCCTGTGTAACTGCTTGTACTTCTTCTAACAACCCACTGAAGATAAGGATGTCGTCCAGATATACAGTGGAGTAGGGCATTCTGTGAGGTTAGACACTATTTGTACATGTTTGACAGTAGCTGTAGAGGTAGATAGGCCTTGTCGGTAGTCAAGGATCAATCATAGCAACAATCATCTCATCGCCATCCTCACAGTTAGCTACTCCATCTTGGTGACGAGAGTGCGATTCTCACTGCACACCACACACCCGCATATGCAAAACGAATATAGAAACACAGAGAAACCAACGAAAAACGAGTAGAACGACAAAATTGCGAATAGACCAAGGGACAGTAGAGGCCGTTTCATTCCAAACACGCCAGTGCCAACCACCTCGACTACACTCACAACAGAGTCGTCGTTGACAGAATCATCTTTAACGGAATCATCAGGAAACGATTCCGCATCAGCACCAAGCCACGCTACACCGCCCACTTCACTGCCACCGCAGCCACTCGAAAAAAGACCCACCGAAAGCTGGGTAGATTTCGTACATCGCTCCAGATTCAACCTAGTAAACCCATCAGAACCCAATTCACACATACCCTCTCGACCAACAACACCAGACACAGCACCAAAACCGAAACCTAATACACATGTAATGACAACAACGATCCCGAAGTTCACGGGAGGAAATGACGAGAAACTCAACCCGCTAGACTTCCTAAGGGAAGCAGAGATGTACATGCGAGGCGTACAAATCCCAGCAACAGAAATGGGGGATAGCATCAGTCTGCTCTTCAAAGCAGGCAGCCGAGTTGATACCTGGTATGGGAAGTTGGATGAAGCGACAAAAGCAGACTGGAAGAAGTTTAAGGTAGAGTTCCTAACGGAATTCCCTGCACCAGTCGTCACAGAACCCACATCCTCCGACTACAGGAAGGAATTATTGGCGATGCGAATCACTTGGAAGGAATTAGGGACACGAGATGAGGATACAAAGGAATGGACTCACCAGCGCTTTGCATGTTGCCTCCTAGACACGGCCAAAGCTGCCAGCATCACAGACACAGCATCAGATATTGTTTCGGTACACGATAACCTGCCGAGTTTCCTAAGGGAAAAAGTCTCAGCAAGCACGAAGAATTGGAAGGAATTCACGGATGCGATCAAGGACGTTGGAGTACAGGCCATCAAAGATGCGAAGGAGAAGGAGGAGAGACTGCAGAGATTAGAGGAGATGAGCACTCGCATACCGCAAACCCCAGAAACACCTAGCAAGCCCTTAGCCCGAGCATTTGCAAAAGCACAAATTGCCACACCACCACCATTGCTTCCATTCGCCAAAAAACCGCTCCCAAGCCACTTGAATGATGGACAGAAAAACACGTTACGCACCAAAGTCGACAACTATGCCCAACGCCCCAACACAACACAAGGTGTAGAGGACTGGAAAAAACGACGTCAGACAGTTTCACAGAACATATGGCACCAACGTCACCTTTACCAAACAAATGTCCTACCCATACGCACCGGGAACACTCAAGCCGGGGTCAGGGGAATGTTTTAAATGCAGGAAAAGCTGGCATGGGAAGGACATGGAATGCACATCGCCATCTAAGATCACGAAGACTGAAGGGGATTGGAGGGCATTTGTGCAAAGAGAATTGGGAAGGTCCAACGCGGTTAGGATCAATGTAGTAGGGAGTGAAGATATCGAGGACATTTTTGCCAGCTTCAGCCCGGGAAATGGGGAAGGGTCAACGGATTGAATGGCGACCGTATGACCCAGGTTACGGACTCTTCTCCAAGCAGTAGTCATCATTGTATATTCGAGAATGATATCACCGATGTACATACAGTGGAGAGCGTCCAAAAGCCGCGCAAGTGAACCATTCAACATGTCAGTTGAATTGGTGGATAAGAATGGGAAAAAGGCCAGTGTGTCGACATTGGTGGATGACGGAGCAATGGCAGCGTGTATGGACATCGAGGTATACAACAGCCTAAAGGGGAAGATAGAGGGTTGGAACACATCGACAAAGATCATGCGCATGGCGGATGGACGCATAGTGCCATCAGTCGCAAATTGGAGTGGAACAGTTCGGGTAGAAGGTCTGGAAGCACCAGGATCATTTGAGGTGTTCGACAGCAAAAACAACTGGGACATACTATTCGGAAAACCATTGTTACAAAAGTTCAAGGCAATTCACGAATACGAGCACAACACCATCAAGGTCAAGGTGGGGAAAGAGTCGAGAACTATATTCAACACCGGACTGGGAGAGAAAATAACAAAAGACAAACGGGTATGCACAGTGACAATAGAGGAGGTGGAAGATGAGGAGGTCAAAGCTGAGGCTAGGCGTGAAACGTTGAAGGGAGACCTGCAATGTATGCCAATACTAGAGGAGGCAGAGAAACTGGCGAGCGAAGAGGGGAGGAAACCAAAGAATAAGCCGAATGGCGCTGCGCACAATGAAAAGGGGGTATCTGTAGATACAGATATCCCCTGGGATAGGGAAGTCCCCAGTTACCATTCAGTAACGAGGATACGATACCCACTCACCATTCACAGGAAAAGAAAAGAACATCATCGCCATATTCATATGTGTTTGAAACACCAAAAGAGTGAGATAGGCACAAAAGACAGGAGTTGACAGAAAGGCTAGAGCAGAGAAGAGAAGAACGGAAGAGGGAGCGGAAACAAAATCAGGAGAAGTATAGTAGGAGTACAGGCAGGCAACGGTATTGGTGGGGAAAGAAAGGATCCACAATACGAGAGAGGAAGGAAGCATTTAGAAGCATCAAACACAAGAGAAAGCGTTCAAACTCACTGGGGGGAAGTAACGCACCCCCTTGAGGGGAGTTTCTGATGCCATTGACCCCAAAACCGAGAACGTTACTGACCAAACCAACCCAGTAAACGAAAACACCCCACATGTATACCTCATCGAACCGGGAGAAACCGTGGATTACTCACCTGGATCTGACATCATACCCGAGGCCTTGGATGCAAATACATCAAATGAATCATTGTTCACCCGAAACGACGGCGACGAAGGAGCATTCAAGCCAGAGCACGTACGAGAAATATTAAAGTTGGTGAAAATAGGGGACGATTTATCAAGGGCGGAATGACAGGAGGTGGAAGCATTGATTGCAAAATACGCAGATTGCTTCGCACTTTCAGTCAGCGAGGTACGGCCAGTCAAGGGGGCAGTGCACACACTGAAAGTACCAGAAGGAGCAAAAATGCGTACCAAAGTGGGTCAAAAGCGTCTAACACCACCACAGAGAGAGTATCTCCATGGGAAGCTAGACGAGCTACTAGCTGCAGGCATCATCAAACACGTGAAACCCGACGAAGTCAAGTGCATCTCTCCAATGACACTGGCAAAGAAAGCACATGAAAAAGGGGGACTATCATTAGAGGAGTTGCAACATCGCATTAACGACCAATGCGTAGCAGCTGGTCTACCATCCCACTTCGATAATCTACCACCACGACCCGAGCCAAACGAAACCCAAGTGCCACACGATGAGACCACCAAACCACCGAAATGGAGAATATGCCAAAACTTCACCGAGGTTAACAAACACACAGAGATCGCACCTATGCCACAGGGGGACATCAGAACCAAGCAACAAGCATTAAGTGGTCACAAATACCTGTCGTTCTTTGATTTCACATCCGGTTTCTATGCAGTCAAAGTAGCACCAGAATCAAGACCATACACCGCCTTCTACGTCGAGGGAAGAGGCTATTTCTGGTACATCAGAATGCCATTCGGTCTCACAGGGGCTCCATCGACCTTCACGCACCTAACTGGGGAGAATTTGGGGACTTGTTAAGGGACGGCACCATAGAACTCTTTGTGGACGATGGGGGAGCTGCAGCAAATAGCTTCGAAGAGATGATTGGGAAGTTGAAGCGGATTTTCGAACAAGTTCAGGAAAAAGATCTGTCACTGTCAACAGCCAAATCAGAGTTCTTTGTATCGGAAGGCATTTTCATAGGAGCTAAAGTCAGCAGTGAAGGCGTCACAACAGATCCGGCAAAACTTACAGCCATAGTCGACTGGCCAGTTCCAGAAGACGCCTTGCATCTATCATCATTCCTAGGACTAACAGGTCATTTCCGAGACCTAGTCAAAGGATATGCAAGGAAAGAAGGGCCGTTACGAGATTTGTTGAAAGAGGTTGAAGTGCCAAAGGGATGCAGAAAAAGTGCATGGAGAAACGCAATGTCAGCTTATAAGCTGAAGGAGCGGTGGGAAGATAAACATGCAGAAGTGTTCTTGGCGCTGAAGGCAGCACTGACATCGCAACCGGTATTGAAAGCTCCACAGTGGGACGGATCCAACTTCATAGTCACGTCAGACGGATGCAAAGAAGGGTTCGCAGCAGTACTAGCCCAGAGAACAAAGGTGAAAAGGCAGGACGGCACGATAACAGAAAAACGATTCCCTATAGCCTTTGCATCCAAGTGCACGTCAACATCAGAGCGACGCTACAAACCATTCCTACTTGAGTTCGCAGCACTCAAGTTTAGCTTAGACAAGTTCTCAGACGTCATCTGGGGATTTCCGGTAGAAATCGAAATGGATTGTCAGGCATTACGGGACGTCCTCAATAACAAAGAACTCAATGCAGCGCATGCTCGATGGCACGATGGCATCATGTCCTACTGTATTGCAGACATGAGACATATACTGGGAAGACTGAATGTGGTGGCTGACGGGTTGAGCAGAAAGTGGGAAGGCAAACCGAGAGAAGATGGAGATGGCAGTGAATGGACAGTCTCGGAAGATTGGGAAGTGAGCAAGGGTTTGGTGAACGATGTGTGCCGGGTACAGGTACATAGGAGCAAGTACGAAGACATGAAGGAGAGATTTCAGGATGAAAGGATGTTTGTGGAAGTAATCGAGGCAATAGAAGGACTGCAAGTGACGGGTTCGTATGAGAGGAGGTGGAGAGCTAGACACCGAGCGAAAGGGTACATGATAGATGATGAAAGCAGGAAGTTATGGCGAGTGGGGAATTCCAAGAGTGTCAGAGCGCGTACCAGGGTAGAATGTGTGCCATGGAAAGAAGTGGTGACAATGGCGAGAGAAGAGCATGAGAAAGGAGGACATTTTGGGAGAGACCTAGTCAAGATCGCGTTGCTAGACAAGGTGTGGTGCCCAGGATTGGACAAAGCGATTATGGAGGGGATTAAAGGATGTGGACAATGCACGAATTTTGGTGCGCCCCACCTAAATTCGCTGTTGGAGCCAATAACACGTCGACACCCTTTCGAATTGCTGGCAGGGGATTACCTATCGATGTCGAAAGGAAAGGGAGGATGGAACCAGCTGGGAGTATACATCGACGGGTTCTCGCAACATGTTTGGGTCTACAAGTTCAAAAAGAAAGGGTCAGCGAAAACAACACTAGAAAGTCTGGGGGAAATATGCCGACTTTACACAAGACCAGACACCTTCATGTCCAACAACGGGTCACACTTTAAAAACCAGGAAGTAGCAGACTTTTGCGCGAAAACAGGGCATCAAACAAAGATTCACACCAACCTACTCTGCGTGGGTCAACAGCCTTGTCGAGGGTACCAACAAACTCCTACTACATGTCCTGAAATGCCTGGTAGCACCGAATCTCAGCATTAACTCCAAGCACTTCAAGAACATGTCTTGGGAATCCCTACCAGAACGCTGGCCGGAGTACCTAAACGAAGCAGTGGAAACACTCAACAACAGAACGTTGCCAGCCTTGCAGTACTCCCCAAAGGAATTACTTCTCGGCATCGCCATAAACACACCCATGACTCCCTTCGAAACAGCAATAACAGCCATAACCCCAAACGACGTCACAATCAACGCAGCCTATGTAGAGCAGCAAAGGGTGGATGGGTATGAAAATACCGTACGCCATGCGAACAGAAGGAAGGTGATTTTCGACAGGGCAGTAAAAAAGCAGACGAGAAAAGAGGTAGTATTCAAAGTGGGAGATTTGGTACAGATCGAGAGAGGGGATTTATTCAACACATTCAAAACCAAATGCAAACTGACGCCTTTGTGGTCAATACCACACAGGGTAGTGGGAAGAAACGTGAATTCATATAGACTGGAGACGATGAAAGGAGTTAAGGTAGAAGGGGAGATACACGCAAGGAGGTTGAGACTATTTGCAGAAGTCGCGGAAGAGGAGACAGACTCGGAATGGGAGGATATAGATGAGGAGTAAAGACAGGGAGGTTCATGCAGGTGACGAGGACGCCGCCATTTTTTTAGTGGGGGCACATGGAGTAGGGCATTCTGTGAGGTTAGACACTATTTGTACATGTTTGACAGTAGCTTTAGAGGTAGATAGGCCTTGTCGGTAGTCAAGGATCAATTATAGCAACAACCATCTCATCGCCATCCTCACAGTTAGCTACTCCAACAGCTACTTTCCCTGCAGCGATTAAATCAGCAAATATTGAATTCATTAGAGATTGGAAGGTTGCCAGGGAATTGGTGAGTCCAAAGAACATGACCTTAGGTTCAAATAATCCCCTATTTGTAGCAGATGCTGCCTTCCATTCATCTCCAGACTTGATTTGTATGTTGTTGTATCCCTAATGTACATGAACTTGGTAAAGTATTGGGCTTTCTGCAGACGACTGATAATGTCGGTGACCACAGGGAGAGGGTGACAGTTTTTGATTGTGAACTGATTCAGCTTTCAATAGTCTTGTATGAACCGCAATTTGCCATCCTTCTTTTTTACAAAGAAGACTGGCAACAATAGTGGTGATTTGGACAGTTGAATATATCCCTTGCATAAGTTATCCTCCAGGAACTGATCTAACTCTTTGGATAGATTTTCGTGCGCATAGTTTCTGGTGCTTCCAGTACCAGTTCGATAGCATGATCCCAGGATTTATGAGCAGGAAGTTGTTCAGACTCCATTTCTGAGAATACTTTTGTGAAATCTCAGTATTGTGCCGGTACCATCTGTTTGAACATCTGCTTGGGTTTGTCCTTTTGAGCTTGCTCTGCAAGCTGTTGAGAATAAGTGTAACTTCCTCATTTGGTTCTTGAAGAATCCCTGCCTTCCACCATTTCCTTTGAGTTGTCCAATTAGCACAGATGCAGCAAAAGGGGGTTTCTTCCTCCTCCAAATCAGATGTTACTCTTTCTTCCCTCTGTTCCTCCTCTTTATCCACTATCAAATCCTCTCTTTCTGATGGTACCTCCCCATTCCATCGAATCACCTTCATCTACGACCTCTTCAACTGTTGCCTTTTGTCTCTTTACCTCCTCTCTTTTCCAGTCTACTTCAGGATTTATCTGTCATAGCCAAGGTAATCCTAGAATGATACCTTCGCCTCCAATGTCTGTGACCAAAAAATCCATCCAGTTTTCCTGTCCATTGACAGTAAGTCCCAAACGTGCAAACCTCTCAATACGTCCTGCTTGGTTTGAGGTTCCATCAATGTTGAAAACATTAATGGGTTGCTTTAGTTGGAACGTTTGAATACAATGTTTCATTACAAAGTCCCTTCCCAGAAATAATGCTGTTGCTCCACTGTCTATCATTGCCGTTGTGTCTAGACTTCGGTTTGCTCCTTGTAATTTTACTCCCACACAGAAATGCGATGAAAGAGGATCTATTTCCTGAATAAATGATATTTTACATGTGGAAATAGAGTCGTATGGGGAGGTAGAAATCATAGAAAATTGTTCGAAGGGTGTTGTCCACACGGCTGGAACGGGCACCCACTTTAAAAATCCATCTTCTTCATAAACATAGCCAAAATCGCAGCCTGTTGAGTCATAGCATTTTGGAGAGCAGTGAGTTGTGCAGAATAATCTGGGGATGGAGTAGTGGACGTAGAAGGAACAGTTGGGGATTCAGATGGAAATAATGTGAAGTAGTCGTCTGTATTAGTGGCGGCAATGCGTTGCCCCTGAGGATGTAATCCTCTATTACGGTCAAGACCCATGAACTTGTCCTGACAAACACAATCCAAATGACCCTTCTGAGCACAGTAGTTACACTTGGCCTCCTTATGGTTGCACTGAGGCTTCATGTGGCCTGGAGCACTGCAACCATAGCAATGGTTTTGCATAGCACGAAGGTAGTCTTCACGTGTTTTACACCAGTGTGAGTGGCGTCAATGTCCATAGCATAGGGATCGGAAGTGGAGGTAGAAGTGGAGGTAGTAGTGGTGGTCTTATGACCCTGCTTGTGGTGGATGAGGTTCTTGAGAGTGGTGATCCTTTTAACCAAATCATCAAGTGAAATTGGCTTGCCTTTCACTGCCTCAATGGGGGCTAAGCCAACACCGAGATTATAATTGAGTCCTCGTTCAAGACGAACTTGGAGATCTTCATCGGAGTATCCTGTCCTCTGACCCAAGTCTCTGAATACCTGAATGTACTTTGCAACTGTCTGTTTCCCCTGGACTAAACCTTCTATCACATCTCGTGCATCTGCTTGTTCTTCTAGTGACTCAAATCGTGCTTTGAAGACTTCCACAAATGCATTCCAAGTCCTGTTAAACGGGTTGGTGGTTTGTTCAGTTCCATCATATGCCATTGCTTCTTCGATGTATGGTGCAGCCCAAATGCCAGCCTCTCCCTGCATGAATGAGAGTGCAGATTGGATCATCTTTTGTTCATTTCCAGCAATATCCCTCTGTTCTCCAGCCCAGTTCCTGAAAGACGCCAGGAAGGACCTGACATCTACAGCCTTACCCTTGAAGGGTTCAGGCTTGGCCATACTGAATTTATCAGAGCTCTGGCTTATTGTGTGAGCTTGAGGCTGGGGTTGTTGCTGGTTTATGCATTGGAGGAATGTAGTGACCTGCTCTTGGAGAAGTCCATGAGCATTTATGATGTCCTGAATGGTAGCTGCCTGATGAATTTGTTCAGCACGGTGCATATCGAAATGGGGTTGTTGACCTTGTTCAGACAGTTTGATATCTGAAGGAATAAGAGACATTGGAGTGATAGGGATATGGGATGTGGGTGATGGAAACAGTAGGTAACGGAAGTGCTGACAGAGAAAGGCTGGACTGGTGGGTAAGACAATACAGTCAATATGAGTGTCGTCGTTGTCTTCCCAGTTATAGTAACGAACTTGGGGAATGGAACGGATATAAGCGTTTGGACAAGGATGACTTGCACAGTTAAAGAATCCTTCATCTCCATCAAGTAACTGTTGATATCAAAGCAGACGTGTCTCTGATTGACTAGATCAAAGCTGTGTAGTTGTCCTCGACAGGACGACTTGCTGGATACAGAACTGGGTGCACAAGAAGTATGAGAAGCACAAGATGATGCTCAAGAGGGTGCTGTAGACATGGTAACAGAGTTTCTGCAAGGACAACCTGATAACTAGGCTGTTGGTGCAGCAAGAGATCTTGACCTAATGTGATAAAGAGCACACACTTGGCTCTAAGCAGTAGGCGTAGACAGAACAACAGTAGACAGATAACAATGAGAGACTAGTCCCAAGACAAAGTTAATATTGAATAAAGACAAGGAATACATGAGATGCTCACCTAGTCCCAAGACGAAGAGGTCAAGATGGGGACTAGGGAGCTATTACTCTAAGCTTATATACACAGAACAGAAAGAAAGAAGGTACAGGGTCTGTTACCACTGATATTGGCTGCTAATTCATTGTGATCTGTCACAGGTTCACCAGTGATGATCAACAATCATTCAGGTCTCGAGTTGTTTGATGTTATGACCCATACAAACACCAGGTGAGTCCATTCACTGCTCTCCTGATATTTACATCCTGATCTCATTGGCAGAACCTCTGGAATTGGCAACTTTGGTTTGGACGGATTGCATATGTGCAGTGAAGTGTGCAACAATACCATGGTGGATCTTGAAGCCTTTGAGATAGGCGCTCCTAGTGCTCCTGCTCCCACTTCCAAAGGTGATGACAATGTGGGACAATGGCTTGTTAAAGACCAGGGTGAGAAAGAAAGACACACTGCGGGCAAAGGCAGCTCTTTTCAATGAGAAGAGCCTGAGAAGATTCTGAGAAGATTTCAAATCTGCTCAATAAAAGATCACTGAGAAGAGTTTGAGAAGAATTGAAATCATCTCAAAATCTTCTCAACCCTGTACTCAACGAGAAGAGTGAGGGCAATCCTAAGGAATCCTGGTAATCCAATAATAAGAATGTAATTCAAAGTTGGCATATGGATGTCACGTGGCTGGCAGGATTCCTAGGATTCCTCAGGATTACTCTTGTTCTTCTTGTTATAATCTCAGACTCTTCTCATTGAGTACCAGGCCAGGAAGATTTTGAGATTATTTCAAATCTTCTCAAACTCTTATCAGTGGTCTTTTTTTGAGTGGATGTCAAATATTCTCACAATATTCTCAGGCTCTTTTCATTGATAAGAGCTACCTATGCCTGTGGTGACAGGATAGCGGAGGAGCGATCGAAAATTTGAGTGATCAGCAGAAGGTACAGGTCCAGGAGGGAGCCCAGCCCGAAAATAGAAATGGATATGCTGATCAGGAGAATTCGGACTAAAGGGATTGGAAGTGAGAATGCATTCAACTGCATGCAGCTAGCTATTTAGCTACAGCTCGAAATGGTAGCAGCATTCAACGCGCTGCTGTATGTATACATATGTCATAAATAAATTTTCATTTTGCATACTTATGTCGGTATAGACTAATTGTTGCACTACAACTATTAAGCTAGGTGTAAAAGAGACGTGTCCTCAATATGTACAGGGCACCACGCTGCCAAAGGGACGCCAAGCCTGATAGGTTTGGGAGCAATTCACGAGGAGATCGTTTCTAGGTTATTGGAAGCTTCGAGCTGTAAATAGAATGGCGAGAGGGGGACAGATTTTCTGGGGACCAGGTCCCGAGGACTCCGTCCTGGTCTCCAAGTCTGACGTGTCTCAGTCACGTCATGTATCCACGTGCTGGTGAGGCCGTGGCGGTGCGGAACTGAGATTTGAAAGCGAGAGTGAAGCGTGCCGCTCTCGCCTACCGTACCCTGTAGATAATATTGCCACAGATGTGTGGGAAGCTATCGACAGCTTCAGACGTCTACACTCCGGTCCTCTTTTCCCGGCCTCCGTGTTGTATTTATGATGCCTGCGAAAAGACATGGGACTTCGTAGCATGAGAAAGAGCACACCGTTAAGTAGCCATGAGGCGATTTGTTGAGTCAGCAATAGGGTATACTTAGAGCAATAACTATATAACCTGAAAAGTCTGCCTCCCCGAACGACATTCTTTCCACCATGACACTTGTTCACCTTCTGCTCATCTATGCGATTTCAATATCCACTTCCGTCTTTGCTTCAGATCCAAGCGTATCGATAGGAGAGATCACGTTTGTAGGACGGCAAACTTCAGAGAACGTTGAATTTTTTGGAGGTGAGTAAACCAGCAGTCAAACGATAATTCGATATTTATACAAAAGGGGGGCCCGTATGCAGGTGTTCCTTTTGCAGAGCCTCCAATTGGTAACCTTCGACTCAGGCCACCTATCCTCACAAACTTCACATCTGCACAACACACAGTGATTAATGCGACACAATTTGGCCCCTCTTGTGTTCAGGCAGGAATTCCTGTCGACCAAGTATCCGAGGATTGCCTCAGTGTGAGTATATTTCGTCCAGCAAAACTCGGACTCGATGAGAGCAAGGGTGACGGTCTACCGGTGATGGTTTGGCTTTATGGAGGTGGATTCCTTGTCGGATCTTCTTCAATGTACGACGGAACACCACTAGTCAATCGTAGCGTTTTCAGGGTACGAAACACAAGTTCATAATCGTGTTTAAACGCATTTCTTACTTCTACAGAACACGCCAACCATCTTCGTCGCTGCCAATTATCGCCTAGGACCGTTGGGATTTCCACGTGGAGACGACGTTGGACGGGAAGCCGATGCTGGATCTCGTATTCTGAATCTTGGACTACAAGATAATATTGCAGCATTGCAGTGGGTCAAGCAACATATCGCTTCGTTCGGTGGCGATCCTTCAAAGGTGAGTAGTTCCAGGAGGATGTTTTTGACCTCTTCTTTTCAACGACACATTGTAGGTTACGGTATTTGGTGAAAGCGCTGGGGCTCGCGCGATCGAAGTCTTACTGTTGAGCGGCAAGATACAGGGTCTGGCAAGAGGGGCGGTAAGTGAACCACACATAGACTCCTTCATGAACCTTCTTATCCCTGATTGGATATCTAGATCATGGAATCAACGGTCGGAAGGTCACACATATCTCCTACGTCTTCTACCGCAAACACCGTGTGGGATGATTTCATGACAGCCCTACCTCAATGCGCGAATACGTCGATGACCGATGTACAGTGCATACGACATCTGAACACCTCGGAACTGATTGAAGGCTTCAATAATGGTCGTTTGTTCTTCAACACTTCAAGACCAAACTGGTTGCCTACTCTTGACGACGACATTATTCCTGGTTTTCCATCTACGCTAAAGCCTGACCATGGCGTACTGGAAGCTGTTATCGTTGGATGCAATCAAGATGAAGGTATGTAGCCTTGTCACCTAAGCATACTATCAATAAAATAACTCTAAATTCATCGATGTATTCCTAGCAACGCTTTTTACGGACCAAAGCGTAAACTCAACACAAGCGATTAGTGATATGATTCTCGGATCGCCTCCATCTCCTCCAAACGCCTCACCATCCCAAAGAAAAGCCCAGCTTCAGGAGCTTCAGTACATCCTTGACGAGACGCTGGCTTTATACCCAAACATTTCCTCCTTGGGATCTCCTTTCAACACCGGTAACGAAACATTTGGACTAGATCCAGAGTACAAACGTACTGCAGCGGCAGGTGAGTATCCTACGATCCTTCAAACACTTCTGTAGTGTTTGGAAGCTAACATACTTGAATTTTGACCTGCAGCAACGGACATGGGATTCCACGCCGAGCGCCGATTCCACATCAATCATCAACTCATCCCAGCTGGAATTTCCACTTTCTCGTACGTCTTCACCGATCCAGATGCTGTACCTGTACAAGATTTCGTTACTGGGGCTCCTGTCCCGGATCATTGGGAGGTAACTGCTTAAATTCTAATTTTTTTCTCCATATCATATTTAGAGCAGATTTCATAAATATACGGAATCGCAAAAAAAAAAATCCGATCAGGTCAAAGGCACTCCATCGGCGGGCTTTTGGCCGAGCCCCGGCTTCTATTACCTAAACGTGAAGTTGTACCACCATCATCTCCAACACGCTTGCAACGACCTCTTGTACAATCAAGAGATGGCCTCAAAGCACGTCTTCCCGAAACCAAGACAATACGGCTAATGCCTGCATCTTATTCCCTCAAAACCGCCATTCTCCGAAGTCCTTTCATACAACCAGCTCCAAACCGGCTCATATAGTCCTTTCATTTCCTCTTCCGGCTTTGCACCCAGGCAGCTCGCCTTGCCTCAATATCTGCTCAAGATGTACTTTTGCATGATTCTCACTCCGCTATAGTTTATTTTAGTGCTGTACCTACAGTAACATAGTGTAGAAGGTTCGAGACGCACAGTGTTGGTATTACAAACAGAATGTGAGCTCGAGTACTATAGTCTACAGCCGCTATGCAACTTGTGCATATTGTAGTCCTAATAAAGTATGATTACATCTAGAACAAGTTCTATAGCAGTATGGAATCAAGAGTGCTCAGCGAGGTCGCGTACTTGTCGCGTACTGTAACCTGTGGGCAAGCCGGGACTCGGCCAAAACGATGCCCCGATCTAGTGCCGTTGAGCCTTTGAGGTCGACCCTCGTGAAAAAAAAAAAAAAACGATCGTCCGTATATTTATTGAATTTGCTCTAAAGTTCTTTTGAAAGTAACACACTCCTCCGAGATTTTCTATGTCTTTGGAACGCTCGCTGAACGTCCTGAGGTGAAAAAAGTGACGCTGAACGCAGCTAAGCTCAGCGACATGATGATGGATTATTGGATTTCGTTCGCAAATACGCTGAATCCGAATGATGGTAAAGGCTCTACTCGTGAGTTGCAGTCTCCTCCAGTTCGAATGATAAAATCCTAAAAACATTTCATAAGGTCCAAACTGGCCGGAGTACACAGGTAATCGGCAGGTAAGTGTATGATATCGTTCTACTGTCAGTTCCAACCACTTACTAATAGAATAATACCACTACTAGGAACTGATGCAGCTAAACGGCCACAACACGACTGCTATCAAAGATGATTTCCGCGAGAGACAAATCGCCTTTTTCAACCGGGATCCGGCGGTTTTCGGGCATTGAAAGAAAAGAGGGCAACATTATGCATATCAAATCAGATCTGTGTCAAATACTTGTGATGTACGATAGTCAAAAGAAAGTAAAATCGTCGCAGCACCCGAAGCCCCTATCGATATAAAATAATGAGTTATCTCATTTTTACCAGTCACTTGATGCCGTAACCTAGCAGCCCCTAATCGCCAGTATTTTGATTTCGCAGCTTGGTGGGGATCAATACATTAACCACCCTGAGACGTGGCAATTTTGTAAATACTAGGTTGTTCCTTAGTTAGCTTCATATAAAAAATGACGGTTATTCCTACGCTCACAACCAACTGCTTTTTATAAAAGCCCTGCCAAATATCCTAGGGCCAAGACAGAGACTCATATGACTGGTGCTTTGGACATCATCCTATGGATCAAGGTCCATCTCTCGGACTCCCTTCCGAACTCAGCTTTAGCGTCGCAATCGGCTTGGACGGCCACTTTCCAAAACGAGTATCTCGTTAGTAGTTGCTACTTGCTTTAATTTTTATGTACATATGCCTACATACGCATAATTATTGTAGTCTTCAGGCAGGTTTGGTTGGGCACAGATTAGGGCATGGACATAAATATATGGACTTGCTATCATTTTGTACATATCAGTTACATTATGGACTAATGAACTACAACGAAACACTATGCCCCAGCGTCGTCTTCAATCAGAGGTAGGCTACAGGGCCCAGGGGTATCAGGTTGTGGGTTCATCTGAGCGAGATAAGAGCGCGGGAAGGGTAACCAAAACGCCGTTTACCGTTGACAGCTGCGGGCAGTGGGTGGGCGGTGCGAAAACAAGGATGCAAGAAAGAATAAAAATGTATCAGTTGGCACTAGTATGCATACACAAACTAAGATGAAAGTTACTCACCTATTAACCTCCCCTTCTTAGGCATCTCTTACACTCCTACTTCTTCAGCCCATACCTCTCCATCTCTGAGTCTTTGCTCCCATAGCACGTCCGTCCTTGTTGGTATTACCAATGAAAAAAGTCTTCCATGAATACAAGTGTCCATCGTTGTCCGTGGTGGAAGCAGAAAAAGAGCAAAGTGGACAAGGAGTGGATGGCCAAGAGTTGGTGGTTTGGGCGGTTTGATGACATGTCAGCGTCGGAGTTACAATTACGGACGAGTTTTCATCAAACAACCCTCCAATCAACCTCCAATGTTGCAGTATTACACACACACATGTCTGGTGGTTACAGCTGAGATACCTCTGTATTCACAACAGGTGGTGTTTGACTCTCAAAATCAGCTGAGAAGGCCAAAACGCGCAAAGTGAATAAAAGTCGAACCCTTCACAATAATTCGCACGCTCTTTCTGGGTGCTTACAGACGCATCCCGGTCTCTGTCTCGCCTCGCGTTGGATCAATTTAGCCCATTTCACCTTGGAGAGGCTCGGTATAGCATTCAACAATGTAACTGTACTTCATGAATATTTCTTGCGGCCACACAATGAGGAACACACAGTATATTTGCTTATAGATAGAAAACTGTCATAAAATGGTCAATTTGGGACACTCGTCTTGGATTAGGGTATCATGTGGTGCTCTTAAAATACCCATAAAATGCAGAGATGTTTAAAGTAGCATATAAATCAGTATTTAAAAGCCATCCAGCCATATTAAGGCCACCCGAAATTGGTAGAGCATTAAAAGTACTTGAGATGCAAAAACTTCCAAAAACGCGGTGGTGAGAATTTACCGTGTTGGTCTGGCGTGCCAGTGGCGGGTCGCCGTGTCATTCACACGATTTGCCGACGGACTATCTCGGCTATCCATCAACTTTCGATGTCGTTTTTGGTTCACTCTTTTTGGCAGGGAATTCTGGTATGTTTGAGTGTTAATGTCACGCTGGTGTTATCTCAGAATATATAGCATGTTTCTGCTACATTATAAGGCTTCAAAATGCACATACATATGTATGAAAATGAACTTGTTTCCGTGCAGAGCCAATTTGCTCCATTTGGTTTGTGGGGTAGGTTTTCCTCAAGTTTGCTGCTTGTACCTTCCCACTCAGTGCTTTTTGTGAGGGAATTTTCTCGGCATGAATTATTTGTATGGATGTAATGAGTTTGGGTCTACCACCACATCAACAGAGCTCATAATAAGTTGGCAAAGGTTAAGAAATGTCTTATGTACTTTGGCTTGGCGGCACGTTGGGCGACACGTCACTGGCACACCATGCGGCACGTCGGTACATATGATTGGCGTGCCTCCCCGATAGATCTGCATGCCAGTCATCAACCGACTCGCCTATCAAACAAGTCAAAGCGCTTCAAAGCTTCAGTCATTTAGAGTCAAAATGGGTTTTGACTGAGGCTACAGGCCTCTGGATGAGTACCCTTGATATTCTAGTTGAATCTCCTTTGCAGATACTTATGAAAGGGATGTGGGCCAACGCTGCACGTGGCAAGTACGAGGCCACAGGATTTCTCTTTACTGGAGTGGGAAGAAGCCAGATGAGGTGCAGAGGCCCAAAACTGGATGATAAGTAAACATGTGAACTGTTGAGGAAAAGAGAGGAAAAAAGAAAAGAAAGCAAGTGATGAAGAAGAAGATGAGAGATTGAGAGAGAGAAGAGAGGAAAAAAGAAAAAAGAAAAGAAAGCAAGCGATGAAGAAGAAGATGAGAGAGAGAGAGAGAGAAAGATAATGAAAAATGAAAGAGAGCAAAAGAGAAAGGAAAGCAATAAAAAAAGAACAAGATGAAGAAAAAAGACAACAAAATGAAAGATTAAGATTGGAAACTTTTGTTACTGATCGCAAAGATATTAGGTTCGTTCCAAGCCCCTTCTCTGATTGGCTGGATTTGTTTGCAGCACTTTATTGTTTATTGTTATTGACATGCATTCAGAGCAGGGGCTTGTTGCAAGATGGCAATTTTAGAGGGCTTGTAGAACGACTTTCTACTATCACTGCCTCCACCGTTCCCTACCTCTGGCTTTCTCAGTACACTCTTACTATGTCATGCAACACCTTCCCTTACTCAGAATTCTACTGCTGGATGTAATTCTCAAGTAATCCTGTCATACTTTTTGGCCTTGGAGACAAAATCAAGACCTTTGAAAGACCATTGGGCGGTGGTAGTCTGAGTGCTCCAGGTGTGTCTAAAACATATGTTCATTATTACTAAGGATCATAACAATGCTTCCAAGTCCTTTTTTCATGCTCTAGTATACCCGCCCATTGTCCTCAGCATCTTTTTCAGTGTCAGCACCTCAAGAGTCAACCCCTATTCCAAGTCCAGCAGTCCTTTCCACCTAGTCACCTCCCACTTCAGCTCCTCCTGTCCCAGACACTTCAATAAGGCCAACAACATCCTCTGGTACCTTTCTGGCCCTTAGTAGGGTATCACGGCATGCATTCTTCTTAGTGTAAAGACCAGCACCACGTCGCACTGCCACTGCCTCCACTATTTCTTCACGAACAAAGATGCGCACTGCTTCCAAGCCCCAGGCATCCTCCAGTTGGCATCCTATAGGCCTGGTCGCCACTCAAAACTTCTTGCCTCCACCAACAATGCCTTCACCTGCTACCATCAATCCATTAACATCATCTTCACCATATTTTTACATTACCAACTAATACCCCTATCCCACCAGCTACTCCTACTCCCAATTGTTAATAACTCCTGCTAGTGTGCACTAAAGTATTACCCCCTGCATGTACATCAAGGTGTCAGTAAGACACAAAGTAAAATGTACAAATAGAAAGAAGTTATTGCTTCTTAGGCCCGGAAGGACGTAAATCACACTGAAACTTGTATTTATTTCTACCTATAAGGTTGCTCCAATGTTTCTGTCACCTAAAACTCCTCGTCGCAGCAGCGTTGTACCTTTTTTCGAACCTCATCACGCTGTGTGATGTATGTAACAATTTACTGCTCATATTGACCACCTTCCCTCCTCTAACACCTGTATTGCTAGCACGTCCTCTGGAGGTGGAAAATACAATTCCAGGTCATCTATATGCACCTGAAGTATATGCTGCCCAGCCCGCTTGATCTCCATATTTCTCTTGCAAATTCAGTAGCCTCAAGAAGTCTCTGTCTCAATTCTGCGTGTGACTCCCCTTAGCTGGCGAATATGTATTGTATATTAGAATTTATCAGGAATTTGGTGTACACAGTCTGATAGTGTACCTTCTAAGCTACATTTTTGTCTCTTACAGTACATGTTTCCAGGAAGAATTGAATGAGCTAGTAAGCCGCCAATGAGCCCCATCATTTGAAACATTTTCTCGCAAGCCCCTTCTAGCGAAGGGCGGAACTTCGCGGGGCTTGTTCCGTACAAAGATATTGAGACAACATCATTGTTTGGTCATGTTAAGAAATACAGTGGCTGCAGATATGGGCAAGGACTCGGAGGAAACCGGAAACAACAGCACGGGAGCAGATGGGATGAATATGCACCGCCACACGCAGAAACGGAGTGTAAAGAACTCAGCCTCATTTCATTCGGCCTCGTAATGTTTACTCTGTCTGGATATTCAGACATTGCCGGTTCTTGCTCAAAATCAAACTGTAACTCACATTTTGGTAAGTGCTTACTTTAGATGATTGTGTTTAGGTCTTTATAACTCAAAATAGTCATGGAATGACTTTGAAAACGATTTGGAATTTTTACTGATGGCACGGCGACACACTGACACTGGCACGCCGGCAGGCCGGGGTGACACGGTAAATTGTACATACCGCCAAAAAAGCGAACATATAAAGATACCAACGTATACATGACCTACTAGAACGTCCGGCGTACATTGGCACTTCAAATAAAGACCTTTTTTTGAGTCATTAGACGTGTAATAATCTTATCTATGAGCTCTGGGCATGATAGAAATCAGTTTATGGAGCCAGAAAGTATCAGTGTCAAGGGGGTCCAGGCCGGAGAATCCCATACCGAGGCTAGGTAGGTAGGTTCCCTGGCGAAGCCCTTAAATTTTTTTTTTTACTGACTAATTTGGAGCTGGCAAGCATGCTGGCGGGTGTCAATCTGGTGAGCTGTGAAGTTAAACACATAAATATATGCTCACCAGATGTTTTATGACAATTACGCAGTATCTCTGAGCGCGAGCCGGGTAAGGTTCCGACTGTCCGGCAAAGCACGAGACTTTAGGTCATGTGCACATACTATATTTGGCAGATAAACTCGTGCGAACTTACCTTATATAGAAGGTAAGGTAGGTAGGTTCCTCGACCGAGGCACTAAATTTTTTTCCAACCCCCGGTCGTTAATTATTTTTTTCGGACCCCCTTGATCAGTGTACACTGTGAGTTATCATTAACGTTGAATTAACGTCAAGCTCTCCATGTATCAACTTGATTCTACCTATTTGGATACGAACAGTAGCCTAATGAATTCCAAATTGAACTACCAATTGTCGGTTTGGCTGGCATGTGCTGTAGAATTTATATCCGGTGGGGAGACTTTCAGCCACAATTGCTCTGCTCAATCGCGGAGTGATATTTGGTATCCATAAATCCACGGGAAGGATAAATTACCTTTTTGCACCACTGAAGAGAGTTACTGAATATTTAATTCCTCACTTGCGAGTAGATTTACACGGAATTGTACAAAACGGCGGGAACAGCGGGGCGCAGTAAACCGACCCGAATCAGCTGCAAAGTAACCGTACGTGAATATTGGGCTCAATTACACTGTCTCGGCATCATATGTATGTGCTGTAGCATGCACGTATATGTAACAATTTGAACAAATGTGCGATTAATGGTGCATAACGACCCGAGCTAAAGCGGGCAATGCTGAACCCAATCGACGTGGGAATCGAAGCTACCGAATATGGTACACCCGATTCCCCGAGGATTCCTATACAATTCTGTCCGTTCAATACATTTTTGTAGGTATACGCACCTACACACGGACATTACACAGTACTATTTAAGTGTTTTTTCATGTCTATAACAATTGGTGCAGGATCTGGATGCCGTGAGAGGATGTGGGCGGGTACCCAAGAGCATTTGGGAAAATCCCCGATGATAATCTCGCTTTTTATCTACTTATGTACTACTACATATATGCGTATGTATGATACACTGCAGTGTACTAATGTGATTGGTACGCACGTATAGGCGCAATATTCCAATGCAATGCGTGCCCAAGCAGGGCGGAAATATTCCCAGGGGGTCAGGTACACCAGCCCAAAGCGTTTTCCGAAAAACCCGACGGCAGGTGAGCACCGAGCGAGGGCATTTTCCGAAGTACAGACCAGAGACCGTGGATGGTCCATGAACTACCAGTGCTGAGAATGGCAGGTCGCTTACAAATACCGTGTAGGCAAGGATCATCCGTCGTTTTTTATAAGATAGCTTCATGGTTATAACCGCGATTTTTCTACAAACTTTTATAAAATATCTATGCTATAGCCTGCATTAACATAAGATCATCATTCCCCGAAGCGATGTTCGGATAAACGAGACCTGAATACATTACGCTATGTATGTATCTTGAACGTTGTAGTAAGTCATGGCGCACCAAGTATTTACACCTAATACGGAACGAAATACATAACCGAACCGGTGGACGATTTCAGCATAGCCTCACAGCAAATGGCGGGTTTGTAACTTAAAAGGGCCTCGTAACTTGCTCGTAACGTAAGTATCGCGCCTGTCAAAAGTTTTCAGCTACATACTACACTACTTCTGTCGAATTCGTTCAAACCAGAGCTACTAGGCTTCTGTGGGCCAGCGAAGCTCTCGCTGGCATGTACGAGTCCATCTATTTTTTCGCTAGATTGCTTATCCAGTGAGTAAAGCAGGCCTCAATCACCTCACAGAGATCCTCGCTACGCAGGCTACGTGGTGCGCAGTTTGCTCTACAAAACATCCCCGTTCACGTGAACACCATTTTGCCAGGTTTCTTCCAGTCCCAGATGACAGATAAACTTTCGCCAGACCAGATAGATCAATGGTCTTCACTTCCAGCACCTGGGACGTTAAATCCAGGTCCATCACTTCAGCCTGGAAGGTGAGTTCTAAAAGATATATCTAGCTTTGGAAACCAGCAACATCTGATTATGCCTCAGATTTTAAAAATCACAGACAGCTCGAGATAGGAACTGCAGCTGCTTTCTTGTCTTCTGTTGTTGGTGAATTTGTGAATGCTATTAATTTGGTTGTAGATGGAGAGATTACCTTGGTTAATCCTTAAGGATGGATTAGTGTTGAGATTTTGTTGCAGAGATTTTTTTTTTGCAACAACCAGGGCAATCAGATCTGTTATAAGCTGTGTATGGGCAGTAATGGCCACAGCATGGGGCATAGGTATTGCTGGCAGGTTAAGCTCTAGCACTTGTACAAGCTACTTTTATTATGAGGCCTCCAAAGTTAACTTATGTCGACCTCAAAATTTTTACCACAACCTCAAACTCTCACCCCTTTTTGTTGCCACAGCTGGTCTTTGCCCTTCCTGACAACTGGAATGTCCACACTCAGTCTGGACCAGATCCAAGGACTGTTGACATCAATAACCATGACGTCATGCTAGGTCTGCTTAACGCCCTTCTTCCTTCTCACTTTCCACCGATTCTCCTTCTCTTCTGCATAACCTGAGTTAGACTACGTGAAAGGGCCTTGTAATTTGCCATGTGAAGCGATGGCCCTTTGCCCCAGTAACATGCTCTACATGGAGCCCTTCAGCTCTTAGGTGCCGCCAAATCTAGGCTGGGACCAAGAGCTGATACGCCCAATGTAGGTCTGCATACATCATAAACTTAAAGGAACATATTTAGACATAATTGACACTTTGAATGTCAACATCAAAGAACACTTTCAAGTTGATCTTTGCTAGTAAGTCCTACTTATGGCGCTAAATACCTTGATCTGCAAAATGACATGCTGGCATGATGCCAACAATCCCTTGGACTCAGTCCAGACCAAGTCTAGACATTTTGATCATCAGGAAGGGTAGAGACCTGAAAAGGGCTAGTTATCAGCTTTCGCGATGAGGTGTAGTCAATGAGGATGGGGACTCGAGGAGCCATACAAGAGAGTACTTGGTAATTAGTTACTTGTACTAGTGAAACAGTAAACTTTAAGAAACCAGATGAAAGACATTGCATGAGCTTCCTCCAAATGAAAATCATGATGTCAGGATGAGAAACCTGACACCTATTCAGGCGCAACCAGACGAGTGCTGTTCTGGACCCCCTGCTGCTCCTTTCTACTCAGTCATTTGCAATGCTCATCATCCAATCTAAAGGCACTCCTTCCTCACAGTTCACTCTATTCTGTCTTCACCCAGTAGAAAAATGATTATAGTCCACACTCATTGTCACTACCTGGTCTGCGTACATCTATCTGTTCGTTCTGTAAATACTAAATGATAATTTCGTCGTGTAAAACTGGTACTAGTCTGTATGCATTGGCACGTCATCTCGGTAGATGTATGTAGATTAAATCATAAGACTATACTTTTCATTCAACGCAGTGACACCTTCCCTCAGTTAACTTAAGACCAGCCTCTCGGGTTTCTCACTGAACGGTCAAAACACAACTGCGATCATGGATGATTTCCGCGAGAGGCAGATAACACTTTTCAGCAGGGGCCCGGCAGTTTTTGGACATTAAAAGGCAGAAATTTCTAATGAGATTTGTCTCAAATATTTATGAAAGGCAAGGCTAGGAGACTGAGGGCTCGACGAGTGAAATTGTTGTACTAGTAGCCACTTAAACCTCTATCTTCATGAATTATCTTAGCAAATGAGTTGCCGTAACCGAGAAGCCCCTAATGACCCTGAATTTTTGCCACTGGCTTGAAGAGCTTCAAGATCGTCAGCTGGATATTCGCATAAAGGCTATCTCCCTGTAGATAATATTGCCATAGATGTGTGGGAAGCTATCGACACTCCGTTCCTCTTTTCTCGCGGCCTCCGTATTGTATTTAGGATGCCTTCGAGAAGAGAAGACATGGGGAGTATGCGGCATGAGAAGGAATATACCTTTCAGTTACGAGGCCTCTTAAAGGCCGAGTTAACTTATGTCGACCTCGAAAATTTTACCACGACCTCAAACTCCCACCCCTTTTCGTTGCCACAGCCGGTCTTTGCCCTTCCCGACAACCGGAATGTCCAGACTCAAATCCAAGGACCGTTGACGTCAATAACCACGACGTCATGCCAGCGTGTCAAATCAGTCTGCTTAACGCCCTTCTTCCCTCTCACTTTCCACCGATTCTCCCTCCTTTCTGCATAACCTGAGTTAGACTATGTGAAAGGGCCTTGTAATTTGCCACGCGAAGCGATGGCCCTTTGCCCCAGTTAACTTATGTCGACCTCGAAAATTTTACCACGATCTCAAACTCCCACCCCTTTTCGTTGCCACAGCCGGTCTTTGCCCTTCCCGACAACCGGAATGTCCAGACCCAGATCCAAGGACCGTTGACGTCAATAACCACGTCATGCCAGCGTGTCAAATCGGCCTCCCACTTTCCACCGATTCTCCTTCCCTTCTGTATAACCTGAGTTAGACTACCATACATCTACTTTAATAGATCGTCATGTTGTCTGTCTAGGAGAGACTAGAGTTAGACTACGTGAAAGGGCCTCGTAATTTGCCACGCGAAACGATGGCCCTTTGTCCCAGTAGCTATGGTGCGATTCGTTGAGTCAGCAATAGAGTATACTTAGCCATGACTATTAAAACTTACAAAAGTCTTCCTCCCCGAACGACATTCTTTCCACCATGACACTTGCTCACCTTCTGCTCATCTATGCGATTTCAATATCCACTTCCGTCTTTGCTTCAGATCCAAGCGTATCGATAGGAGAGGTCACGTTTGTAGGACGGCAAACTTCAGAGAACGTTGAATTTTTTGGAGGTGAGTAAACCAGCAGTCAAACGATAATTCGATATTTACACAAAAGGGGGGCCCGTATGCAGGTGTTCCTTTTGCAGAGCCTCCAATTGGTAACCTTCGACTCAGGCCACCTATCCTCACAAACTTCACATCTGCACAACACACAGTGATTAATGCGACACAATTTGGCCCCTCTTGTGTTCAGGCAGGAATTCCTACTATCAGCCAAGTATCTGAGGATTGCCTCGGTTTGAGTATATTTCGTCCAGCACATCTCGGACTCGATGAGGGTAAGGGTGACGGTCTACCGGTGATGGTTTGGCTTTATGGAGGTGGATTCCTTGTCGGATCTTCTTCGATGTACGACGGAACACCACTAGTCAATCGTAGCGTTTTCAGGGTACGAAACACAAGTTCATAGTCATGTTGAACGCACTTCTGACCTCTACAGAACACGCCAACCATCTTCGTCGCTGCCAATTATCGCCTAGGACCGTTGGGATTTCCACGTGGAGACGACGTTGGACGGGAAGCCGATGCTGGATCTCGTATTCTGAATCTTGGACTACAAGATAATATTGCAGCATTGCAGTGGGTCAAGCAACATATCGCTTCGTTCGGTGGCGATCCTTCAAAGGTGAGTAATTCCAGGAGGATGTTTTTGACCTCTTCTTTTCAACGACACATTGAAAGGTTACCGTGTTTGGTGAAAGCGCTGGGGCTCGCGCGATCGAAGTCTTACTGTTGAGCGGCAAGATACAGGGTCTGGCAAGAGGGGCGGTAAGTGAACCACACATAGACTCTTTCATGAACCTTCTTATTCCTGATTGTGGATATCTAGATCATGGAATCAACGGGCGGAATAGCAGTTATATCTCCGACGTCTTCGACCGCGAATACCGTGTGGGATGATTTCATGACAGCCCTACCTCAATGCACGCATAAGTCGATGACCGATGTAGAGTGTATACGACACCTGAACACCTCGGAACTGATTGAAGGCTTCATCAACGGCCGTTTGTTCTTCAACTCTTCAGGAACCAACTGGTTTCCTACTCTTGACGACGATATCATTCCTGGTTTTCCATCTACCCTGAAGCCTGACCATGACGTACTGGAAGCTGTCATCATTGGATGCAATCAGGATGAATGTACGTAGCCTAAGCGAAATACCAATAAAATAACTCCAAATTCACCTATACATTCCCAGCAACGCTTGTTACGGACCAAAGCGTAAACTCAACACAATTGATCCGTGATATGATTCTCGAATCGCCTCCATCTCCTCCAAACGCCTCACCATCCCAAAGAAAATCCCAGCTTCAGAGGCTTCGGCACATCCTCGAAGAGACACTGGCTTTATATCCAAACATTCCCTCCTTGGGATCTCCTTTCAACACCGGTAACGAAACATTTGGACTAGACCCAGAGTACAAACGCACTGCAGCCGTAGGTGAGTATTTTTCGATCTTTCAAATACTTATATAGTGTTTGGAAACTAAAACCTTTGAATCTTGACCTGCAGCAACGGATTTGGAACAGCAGGCCGAGCGCCGATTCCACATCAATCATCAACTCATCCCAGCTGGAATCTCCACTTTCTCGTACGTCTTCACCGATCCAGACGCTGTCCCTGTACAAGAATTTGTTACCGGGACTCCTGTCCCTGGATCATTGGGAGGTAACTGCTTAAATTCTAATTTTTTTCTCCATATCATATTTAACGTTCTTTTGAAAGTAACACACTCCTCCGAGATTTTCTATGTCTTTGGAACGCTCGCTGAACGTCCTGAGGTGAAACAAGTGACGCCGACCGCAGCTAAGCTCAGCGACATGATGATGGATTATTGGATTTCGTTCGCAAATACGCTGAATCCAAACGATGGTAAAGGCTCCACTCGTGAGTTGCCGTCTCCTCCAGTCCGAATGATAAAGTCCTAAAAAGATTTCATAAGGTCCAAACTGGCCGGAGTACATAGGTAATCGGCAGGTAAGTGTATGATATCGTTCTACTGTGAGCTCCAAACCACTTACTATTCGAATAATACTACTACTAGGAAATGATGCAACTAAACGGCCACAACACGACTACTATCAAAGATGATTTCCGCGAGAGACAAATCGCCCTTTTCAACCGAGATCCAGCAGTTTTTGCGCATTAAAAGGAGAGGGGCAACATTATGCATATCGAATGAGATCGGTGTCAAATACTATGATGTACGATAGCCAGATGAAAGTAAAATCGTCACGGCACCTCGACAACTTGTGAATATAATACTACAACACTCTCACGTCGTCAGAGTCATCGGTAGGTTCGTCAGTCAGTACTGTCCGGTACTGTCTTGTTTTGGAGTGTATTGTAAGATGTGATAGATAGTTAGAAAATAAAAATTAGGTTGCTTCTAAATCCTGGGAGAGAAAAAGAGACTGTTATGCAGGGAGACCCCCGCAGACATCCCATCCACATCTACCAATGATGGTGAGGTATGGCCGCTAGCGGCATACAAGTCTGTATGGGATCAACTTTTTACATAGACAAAATGCTGAATTATTCAACAATAGAATTTATTGAATGCTGGATCAGACTGGCTCCTACATGTCTAAAATGTTGAATCCATGGGACAGTAGAATTTTTGGAATGCTGAATTAGACATGTCCCTAAATGTCTGAAATGCTGAATCAGTAAAAGGCTATAATTTATGGGATGCTGAATCAGTGAAAAGTAAAATTTACGGAATGCTGAATCAGTCAAAGGTGAAATATATTGAATGCTAACTTGGTGCTATTCCGAGTAGGTCAAAAATGCTACATTACACCTTGCAGTCTCATTATCTGGATGCTGACTTGGTGGTTGCCGGAACTTCAGATTCAAAATACTGAATATGTAGTTTCCGAATGGCAAAAACATATCCTGCTTCAAATTCTTTCCATTGAAGAGCTCCACGTCCTACGGGCTGTAGAGATTGAGGATGAATTTCTCACAAATCTCCTGGGCAAGGACTCACCCAATTTGACCAATCTGAAATTTCAACAAACATATGGATCGCTAGCCTTCGACCTCATTCTGATGAGCGCCTTCATCAGGTCCTGAACCGTCCACCAGCAAGGAAACAACACTCCAGTCGAGCCTCTCAGAAAACTGAAGCTTGATATTGGTAGCGTTGTGGCATTCAGTGAGAAAGAGGCTAATTTGATGGACTTCAGACAGCTATGGGAGTCTTTCAGCTATGACCATCCAGAATATCAGCTCACTATCCGGTGGTTTGCGCACGCACATGGGGGAGGAAGAGGACTTTGAATCAGGGCTGCATACGTCCGACTCGGCATCCATTGATTAACAGGTTTATCATGGTGAGCATCAGTTCTTCATTTCATTTCCCCGAATGGTGCTTACACTCAACATGAAGTACTCGGCGCTAAATATTTTTGTAACTTGTTTTACTTGCCTAATTCTGTCAGAAGGCTGCTACGATGTTTTTGTCGGTGACCTGTTGGATCAAACTGGTATTTCGAACTTTCTGACAATCTCGAGGGTTCGGAATTCATGACCTGTTTTTTGGTCCTGCTTGGGTCCAGTAGGACCTATGGCAGTACTTACGTGCGGCGATAGCCTCGTTCAGTATCTTGTTTGTTATCGCCTAACCCAGTCTATTGCAGGAGTCACTATACAACGTATAAGGAAGAGAAGTAACACTGGAACTAGAAAGAAATAGCAAAACAGATACAGGCACAGCCAAAAATCCGAAGGTTCTTCATCGTTTAAAGTTCGAGGAGAAGGAGAAATGTCCGGAGGAATGTCAGTCTGAGGTGAGAAAGAAAAGAGAGAAGAATTTGGAAAGGACGAGTGGAAAGTGGTACCGGAATGACATTGGTCTCTATTGGGTACAGAGGCTGGAGGTGGTTCAGGTGGGATTCGCTGTCTCTGTCTAAACTGTTGTTCTAATTGACTCATTCTGAACTCTAGGTTTTGATTGCGCAGCTTCAGGTTCTACGAGCGATACAGATAGTGAGTTCATGTCGTTACAACCTTAAAGGATACAATGTTCACCTCGATTTCGACTTGCATGAGTCGTTCCTGGTGATTATGGTGGTGAAATCAGAAGCCGTGAGTATGGGCCTCCTGAAATCATCCGCAGACTCGTACTCACCTTCATCATAGCCAATCTTTGCTCCAATACATCTGCTGGCACACTAGTAGCAGTAGCATTCTCCATCACATTCGGTCCATTCAAGTTGACGGTAGTAATGTTGATTGTCTGCGCATTGTTGAACGTTGAGCTGGTGGCTTGGAAATTGTGGGCGTTGGGAAAGGAGGTGGAGTGATTGGATGAGGAAGATGTTGACATCGTCAATTTCAGACGCTTTCGAGTGTTCTTCTCCAAAGTGTGTAGATCCAAATTGTGTAGATTCAGAGTAGGGCCGGTATAATTGCTGTTGCTGCCCAGTAGCCTCCTCAGGGGCTTCTGGTTCCAGACGAACAACATGCAATGTCACCGACCCATTCTCGTTGCCATAAGAAGTCAAGATGCAGTGTAAATATGGAATTCTACTGTCCCTCATGGATGCAATCTTGGCTCTTCCTCTGCCGGACGTGCCTCGCATCCAGTGACACTGACTAGCAGTGCTGGTAGCTGAGCTATCATTATCTGAAGCTGGGAAAGATATCGATTCAGAACTCAGAAAAGTAGAGGGAGATATCCAGCTGTAGAGTGGCGACTGTGCCTGCGTTTCTGAAAAGAAATTAAGTATCAGGAAGGACATACTACATGTTAAGACCAAGGAGGTCGACGCAGCTTACCTAAGGATGGTGGGGTGAGGCAGTACGACGGATAGAGCCTGTCACCTCCAACTGACCAAGGGGGACTGATAATCCTGGGAGGGACACAGCCAACATCAAAGGGAAGGTCAAGCCATTGTGGGACTGAGCTCGGAAAGCCATGGGCAGAGTCGTAAGCGAAGAATTTGTCTGCGTGCCAGGAAGAATGATTCAAATTAATATAGTCTGAACCTTTCAAAGATATACTCCAGCAACAATACTGACCATCTTCCCAACCATTCCACAGATCCCCCTGGGTGCAAGCGAAGAATTTGTCTGCGTGCCAGGGAGAATGATTCAAATTAATATAGACTGAACCTTTCAAAGATATACTCCAGCAACAATACTGACCATCTTTCCAATCATCGTCATCAGGCCACAGACCCCCTGTCCGGGGTTTTACTGGCTCCCCTGGTTCTCCAAGGTCAGTATACTAGACGAACCAAGCTCAAAATGATGGCGCTTACTTGAATCAATGTCCAATGAAATGAAGGATGTTTCTTGAAGCAAGCTGTCGTCCATGACTTCGAGCTGGTAATTGTGGGGGGTAGGAGAAGAGGGTGGGAAGAGGATAAAGAGAACTATCAACTTTGATGGATTTTATAAAACCTGCGGGTCAACAGCACTGTTCATACATA
Organism: Tetrapyrgos nigripes; assembly: GCA_013368315.1. Lineage (NCBI taxonomy): Eukaryota > Fungi > Basidiomycota > Agaricomycetes > Agaricales > Campanellaceae > Tetrapyrgos > Tetrapyrgos nigripes. The sequence continues at coordinate 4,998 of JAACJM010000265.1, read as the reverse complement.
CTTTTATCCAGCTTGACAGATGATGAACAGGTCTCATTGCTCACCTGAACCATCAATACTACGGGTGCAATGCATGCTGTTTCGCAACTATAGACGGACCAATGGATGGACCTAGCCCGTAGCATTTAACCAAAAGACACTAGTCTGTAGAGCTTCGACACGAGTGTTTTTTTTTTTGCGTATCGTAATCGCGATTGCAATGATCGAAACCGCAACTGGCAAAATTGAAGCTCCTGGAATGGCAACTGGGCAATCGTAATTACTTAGCCGCCCGCTGCCCTACCTCGCAGCCAATCATCGCTCATGGTCCGGCGCCGACGCCTAAGATGTCCCAGCATCCTCATCAGTATTTTCTCCAGGCGTATGGAGCGCATGGGCGCGTATGGGGCCATACAGCCATGCGGCCGCCATCCATGTATGGGAATTGGGGGGCACGCGTAAGTCCCATACACATGTATGGCGTCGGCTAATCTGCCCCATACGCCCCATGCACCTCAAATTGCCTGCTTTTTGCGTCGTCCATACATCTCCATACATGCCATACACCTCACAGATGTCAACAAATTAGGTATGAAAAACAATATCCATATTATCAGATTCTATCTAGTATCTAGTACAGCGTGTAGCAGAATATAATTAATATGCTACATATGAGAAAAGAGGAAGATGAGGACGAGCACTAATCCCAATGAAAGGATTGTAAGGATGATATAGGTATACATTGAGAAGGCAGTTTACAACAAAGAGAGGACTTACCGAGACTGAACCACACTCAACGAAGAACGATACAGAGGATCCTGGATAACAGCAATAGAAATCAGTCAAGGATATGCATCGAAAGTGAATGTACCATACTCACCTCATTCCACTTCCCGAAATCCAATCAACTCTTGCTCTCGAAGCTAGCCCATGACACTACAAGACCTAGCCAAAGCGAACAGTGAAACAGATGTCAGTACCCATTCATTGCAGAGCTAGTCAGATACTTACCGGGAAAATATCTGTCACTGATGCGCTGCCGCTCGGAGTCTGCAATGACAAGCTCGGTGTAAACACTTACCTGTGATAGAGTAGCAGTGCAGGTAAACGTGGGCAGGCAGAAAAAGAGGGAGAGAATGGAGGGAACGCAAGGTAGAGACGTTAGTGGACGGTGACGTGGTGGTTGAGAGTAAGGCAGACGCAAAAACTTGAAAAAGCAAATCAACAGAAGGTCTTTCAAACTCCGCTTCAACCGTTCACGTGACCGCGACCTTGGTCCCGGAACCTCAGGCACCACTCGCTAAACTCTTCTGTATGGGAGTGTACGGAGATTTAGCAGAGTGTATGGGGCGGATCAGAAAAATTTTGTATGGGCATGTATGGCATGCATGGCTGCTATGCGCCCATGCGCCCATAAATTTGGGAAATTACTGATGCTGCCCTGTCGTCCCTAGTAGCGAAACTCGAATTTGATCAAGTTCATCCGGATCTCGTTCAATCATCCCTGCAATTGGCTTAGACTGTGTGGAGTATGGATGGGTAGTAATGGCGCTAGGACGACGGAAGACGTTGAGGAAATGATGTCAGGGGGGTGGTTGCTATTTCAGTTGCAATTGCAGTTGCGGCTTCGATTTCGATTTTGAAACGCTGGTGTCGAAGCTCCGGCGGTTTTCGGTTGCACTCAAAACATTCAACTTGCCGGCTGCGTTGCTTTGATCAATAACGAAGCAATTCGAGCTCGCTCAAGGCGTAGGGGGCCCCATTGATTGTCCTAAGCACTCTTCCGTTGGTGATGCGAACGGACGCCACGACGGGTCACCTGCTCGCGTAGACGCGCCAATCACGCGAGAGGTTCGTGACAGGCTCGTCTGATGTCATCATCGTCATCCTTCCACCGATCTCTTAGACTTTTCTCCCTTTCTGCTAGAAAGCTTTGTGCTTACACCCCACGCCTATGTCGCGTAAACCCGGATCGACATCTCAATTTCCAAGAGGAACTACTCTACTATCACCCTCCAGAACGACTCAAGAGACACCCAGAGGTTGAAAAAAAAAAACGCCAAATGGCATACGGGGATATCTGAAGTGAGACGGGGTTGTGGGCTTACTTCGTCTGTTTTCAGCCGGCTTGTTCGTGACGACAGGTTACAAGTCGTTTGTCACTGGGGTGCGTATCCTCCGTCTCTCTGAGCAAGTAAAGAAGTTGCTGACAGCCGGCTTCCCCCCTCCTTCTAACTTACAACGTCAAACCCGCCGCCCGTACCCACGCAAATTGCACCATGACAGTCGACGGCTTTTCTACTCAAGCTCTCCCCAGCACCATCCTACAACACTTCTCTCCAGACTCAAAATGCCTCCGACCTCCGACTCGATTCACTTTGCCTCTCGTCCACTCTTCCAAACCGAAACTTCCAGCGATGTCGTAAACGAAACAGCTGGTCCATCGGCTCCTCCCGGTACGGATTCCGCCCAAACACCCTCTCGGCTCATAGTCGCCATCGATAGAAGGTCCAAGGACCTACGAAGGTGCTCGAAAAGACTGGATGTGGTGTATTGATCGTATCACTACCTTCTATGTGGTAGAGGGAGGTGTGCTTGGCAGATTCCCCTCGTCTCTTCGTTGTCTTCCTCAGTGGATGCAAAAGCACCAAAACCTACGCGTATACACATCTCAGCAAGATCTTCATCGACCTCTTCCACCTCTCCATCATCGGTATCTCCTTCCTCTAATCCGTTGAATCAGCCCACTCCTCACATGTAAGGTGTGTGATCAAGTATTCTCACCGAGCCCAATGCTCAAGACCTAAGCCAGAACAGGTTTTATAAATGTTCCTAGGTACAAGCACGACAGGCGGTGTTAAGAAATATAGATACTTCTAAGTACTACGATTGTGGCTTATATACTAGAAGGCGTGAGAATAATTATATAAACTATATAGTCATCGTACGCGTTACACCCTCCCCCACAAGATTCCTTCAAGGGATATGCGAAAACATGTAAGTAATAATAAGTAACTATAATGAAAATATTATCATTTTACATTCCAATTGGCAATCACCATTAAACCTCTGGACCACGATTGATGGAAGACGTAGTCGGGATTGAGGAATGAGTAGTGGCCACGTGTAGGGCGCTAAGATCGACGCCAGCATTGTCATTGGACGGAACTACTGGGATGGGAATAATCGGCATTTTATAGTCTCGAGGAATAGAGCATTGTGCTTTGTGAGCACGAACGATCAGAAGTCGACGGCGAAATTCCAATAGATCATCCCGGTTCCAGTGCTCAGGTAGATCATAAGCACAGCCCGTTGTAGGTACACAATCGACCAGTAGCATGCGGAGATTGGATTTACGAAGTATCTCCAACCAATATGTATCCGCTGGTTTGGCATAGGTTCGATCGCGGCAATAATGACGTCCGAATTGTAGCAGGTCATTGACCATATCCTCGGTGATACCGCATGATGTCAAGTGGCGAGCCACATCGACAACATTCCAGCGGTTCGAATCACGAGGACTGATAGGACGAAGGAGGAATGTGGCATTGATTTCAAATGAATGTTGGACTATCAATTGTCCATACATCAGAGGCATAACGCAAATCAACACGAATAATCGAGTAAACTTGCTCGCATGTTTAAGTGCGAGGGAGGTATCAGGGGCAAGTCCAAGTATGAGCCGGATGCCTTCTACCGACTTGATATCTACAGTGCCACTGTTGGTCACGAAGAATCCAGGATGTTCCATGAAATTTCCGTAGATAGACAGCCAATGAATACGATCATCGACGGGAGCGTTAATCAACGAAATAGATTCCATTTGAGGAACCCTGATGGGAGTCCACGTCTCGACAGACTCCTCGGAATATTCCAAAATGGGAAAGCGAGTCCGCTGAAGCCCATCACCGACTTGGTAAGTATCGGCAAGATAAGCTTCAACAGCATTGATGGTTGGATAACCAGTAATTTCCTCCAATACACGACGAATACGTGCAGATTGGGCAAAATCGGCAGCATGATAATTCTCGACGATGCGACCAGGGTGACTGGCACGACGGATCATTGCTTCGGCCTCGGCTACAGTGGTAGGAATGGAACGTGTCCGAAAACGGCCATGACGGAATGATGAAGCTTCAATAGGTATCAAAGCTTCTTGTCCCGTATAATTGGAAACTAGGTCGAGCCTCGAGCCCAACGAAACCCAAACGCTGCACCCGTATCAATACGAGCATGAATATTACGGCCATATACAAAGCGTTCGACAGCCGAATTGATCGGAGATGGGTCAATCATGCCAAGATCGAGATTGACCAATGGGGTATCAACTTCAACAATTTTAGTAATAGTTGGAGCTGGAGCTGAGCTAGTAGCTGCGGGAGAAGTCGTCGGATTGGAATCGGAAGTGGATTTATGCTTCGACGTATTATTCTTCTGACACGACGGTCAGGGTAAGGGTGAGCAGAGTCTCGTGCTTTCTGCTTATCCTTTCGGATTGTAGACTCAGCAGCAACGTTGGACGTATTTTTCTTGTTACGACGTTGCTGCTGGAAGAATTGATTCGTAGCTCGCGTGTGGAGAACGGATATTGCTTCTTCATATGATGGATCATTGGTAGTAGCGGCGATTAACTCGTGTTCCAAGTAACTTTCGCAGCTTGATCCATCAGAATGAATGTGGATTTTGGAAAATAAGGTAGGGTGTACTACCATCGATCACCGAGCGTAGGCTCAGGGTTTTCAGCAGACTAGTATGTGCTGAAGATGTAGGATTCTCGACCACATGTTCAGTGGAAGGCATAGTATTTGGAATAGAAGCCGGTACAGGTACGGATTGATCTACGTTGTTGTACGTATTCACCGGCATTTGGGAATGATGAATATGGTATGGATGGGGAATATAAGGAGGTTGAAAGAATGGATTGCCGTTATAAGGCTGCGAAAACACCCTGAGGTCCCTCCTGTAGTTGGGTCCATACATTGCATACCCTGGATAGGCATCGCTGTATGCGGCATCATG